>JBBPBX010054050.1:0-15458 GCA_038048925.1 Garcialebias charrua
TGACTTGATGGGATTTGGCCCATGACTTGATGGGAACTGGTCAATGACATGATGGGGACTGACCAATGACTTGATGGGAACTGACCCATGACCCATGACTTGATGGGAAACTGACCCATTACTTTATGGGAACTAACCCATGACTTGATGGGGACTGACCCATGACTTGATGGGAACTGACCCATGACTTGATGGGAACTGACCCATGACTTGATGGGGACTGAATGACTTGATGGGAACTGACCCATGACCCATGACTTGATGGGAACTGGCCCATGACTTGATGGGGACTGACCCATGACTTGATGGGAACTGACCCATGACTTGATGGGGACTGACCAATGACTTGATGGGAACTGACGCATGACCCATGACTTGATGGGAACTGGCCCATGACTTGATGGGAAACTGACCCATTACTTGATGGGAACTAACCCATGACTTGATGGGAAACTGACCCATTACTTGATGGGAACTAACCCATGACTTGATGGGGACTGACCCATGACCCATGACTTGATGGAACTGACCCATGACCCATAACTTGATGGGAACTTACCCATGACTTGATGGGGACTGACCAATGACTTGATGGGAACTGACGCATGACCCATGACTTGATGGGAACTGGCCCATGACTTGATGGGAAACTGACCCATTACTTGATGGGAACTAACCCATGACTTGATGGGAAACTGACCCATTACTTGATGGGAACTAACCCATAACTTGATGGGAACTGACCCATGACCCATGACTTGATGGGAACTGGCCCATGACCCATGACTTGATGGGAACTTACCCATGACTTGATGGGAACTGACCAATGACCCATGACTTGATGGGAAACTGACCCATTACTTGATGGGAACTAACCCATGACTTGATGGGGACTGACCCATGACCCATGACTTGATGGAACTGACCCATGACTTGATGGGAACTGACCCATGACCCATGACTTGATAGGAACTGACCCATGACTTGATGGAACTGACCCATGACTTGATGGGAACTGACCAATGACCCATGACTTGATGGGAAACTGACCCATTACTTGATGGGAACTAACCCATGACTTGATAGGAACTGACCCATGACCCATGACTTGATGGGAACTGACCCAAGACCCATGACTTGATGGGAACTGACCCATTACTTGATGGGAACTGACCAATGACCCATGACTTGATGGGAACTGGCCCATGACCCATGACTTGATGGGAACTGACCCATGACTTGATGGAACTGACCCATGACTTGATGGAACTGACCCATGACTTGATGGAACTGACCGACCCATGACTTGATGGGAACTGACCCATGACTTGATGGAACTGACCCATGACTTGATGGGAACTGACCCATGACTTGATGGGAACTGACCCATGACTTGATGGAACTGACCCATGACTTGATGGGAACTGACCCATGACTTGATGGAACTGACCCATGACTTGATGGAACTGACCCATGACTTGATGGAACTGACCCATGACTTGATGGGAACTGACCATGACTTGATGGGAACTGACCCATGACTTGATGGAACTGACCCATGACTTGATGGAACTGACCCATGACTTGATGGGAACTGACTCATGACTTGATGGGAACTGACCCATGACTTGATGGGAACTGACCCATGACTTGATGGGAACTGACCGATGAGATGGTTCTGCAGACCTGAGAGTCTGAGCGGCTGCAAAACGAGGATCTGAATCTGGTTCTGGATTGTTCTAGACAGAGTTATTTTACCGTACAAAGATCAACATCTTGCACTAATTGTTTTTTCTTTAGTGTTTGAAAGTAAAATTATTATTTTGATCAATTTTTACAGTTTTTGGTCTTGAATTCATCACAACATTAAATTTGACCACTTCTGGGTTTCATGTTAAAAATATTTAGTCACACACTCTAGATTTGGCCTGTTCATAATTTTTCAGAATATAATATTTATTTGTCACACTATCCACAGTCAAGAACTTAAAACTCAAATATTTATCATCTAAAGTTCTGTAGTTATTTTCAGTTAAAGATAGAAAACTAGACTCCTTCTGATGCAAAATGTCAAAGCTGAATAGATTTTTTCAACATATTCAAGTATTTATTTCTTTTATTTCTTGTAACTTTGACTCTAATTATTTATCAAAGATAATGACAGGAAATAAAACTAAAGCCATCTTTGAATAAAAAAAACACAAGTTTGTACTTTAGAAGTTTTTTCTCTGCAGTCTCCATTTCTGTCCTCAAGATGGTGGTGTTGCACAGCCCATAGACATATACACACAGACGCCTCATTGAGCGCTGAATCGTAGGCGACGTCACCGCCATATTGGATGTGGCAAAAGTGAAGCAATTCCTCGTTGAGATAAGACTTTTCTTTTGAGGCAGCCTTTTTGTCACAAATCACCCCTGAAACTTTTCTCCATCACTCCATCCTGCCTGGACTCTCTTCTTCACCTCTTTACCACATTCCCCATTTTCCTGGACAGTGGACCCCAAGTACTTGAAGTCCTGCACCTTTGTGACCTCTGACCCTTGTAGCCTTGTTCCACCTCCTCCCTCTCATTCACACACATGGACTCTGTCTTACTACGGCTGAATTTCATTCCTCTTCTTTCAAGTGCATACCTCCACCTCTCCAAGTTCTCTTCCACTTGTTCTCTGTTCTCACCACAGATCACAATGTCATCTGCAAACATCATAGTCCTAAAAACTAACAACTCGTCTGTTTTTAAGCTAAATGAAAATATTCAACATTTAATGTCGATGGCATCGTCTGGGTTGACATTGGAGAAGTTGCTCTTGAACGTAGGCCTGTCACGATAAATCAATAAATCGAGAACTTGTTGACAGATTTTTTTTAATTAAAAGCTTTGTGTGAAAAATGCTAAAGAACTCAAACCACACTGAGTGTGCTATTTTTCTTAAAGAGACACACTGCTCGCTCCCTCACTATCCATCCTTCGGTTCAAACAGTCTTATACTGCCATCTAGTAGTCAGAAAAGGTAATACACACAAAAATTAACCAACATTTCTTCTTAAATTTGGCAAAAATTACTAATAATAATAATAATAATGATGAATTCAATTTATAACGCACTTTTCATTAATGAAAATCTCAAAGTGCTACACGGTGCAACAGAAATTAAATGTCAATAAAACAAGTAATAAAACAAGTAAAATCAATAACAGTATCAACTAAGAACAAAAGTAGAATCATGAGGAGGTAGAGTATGCTCGGTTGAAAAGAAAGGTCTTCAAGCCGCTCTTAAAGTCAACCACAGACTGTGGGACCCTCAGACAGTCAGGAAGAGAGTTCCACAGGCGGGGGGCAGCCACACTGAAAGCCCGGTCTCCCATGGTCCTTAATTTGGTTCTCGGAATGTGAAGGAGATTACTGTTCTGTGACCGCAGCGACCGGGTGGATGAGTGTGGAATAAGAATATCCTTCAGATAATCTGGTGAAGCTCCATGTAAGCATTGATGTGTAATGAGAGCAGTTTTGTACTGAATTCTGTAGGCGACAGGAAGCCAATGAAGGTTATGAAGAATGGGCGTAATATGTTCAAATTTACGAACTCGCAACAAGATCCTTGCAGCACTGTTTTGAATATATTGAAGTTTCTGAAGGTTTTTGCCAGGGATTCCAATAAACAGGGAGTTGCAGTAGTCGAGCCTGGAGGAGACAAAAGCATGGACGAGCTTCTCAGCATCGGAAAAAGTTAGGGATGGGCGAAGTCTAGAGATGTTTCGAAGATGGAAGAAGCAAGTTTTAAACAGAAGCTTAATGTGATTTTCAAATGTAAGATTGGAGTCCATTTTTATTCCAAGATTTGTAACAGAGGTGGAGAGGGGGATGTCTTGTCCAGAAAAGGAAAGTGTTGTTATAGTAGATGTCTGTACCTGGTGAGGGGTGCCAATCAGTATGGCCTCGGTCTTGGAGCAGTTTAATTGAAGAAAGTTCTGATTCATCCATGCCCTAATTGCCTCCAGGCAGGCAGAGAGGGCAGTGAGTGAAGATGGAGATGACAAGGTGGAAGATGAGGATGCTCCAGTCCTGATGTAAAGCTGTGTATCGTCGGCATAACAGTGAAAAGAAATGTTGAACTGATTAATAATTTGACCTAAAGGCAGCATGTAAAGGGAAAACAACAGGGGCCCCAGAACCGACCCCTGAGGGACACCACAGGAGACAGAGACTGTCTGGGACGTGGCGTTGCCAAGACTAACACATTCCAGCCTATTGGAGAGGAAAGATTTAAACCAGTCCAGGACGGTGTCACAGAGACCGACCTCCACATGAAGACGGTGGAGGAGGATACTATGGTCCACAGTGTCGAAGGCTGCAGTGAGGTCAAGGAGGACAAGGATGGAGGGAGAGCCAGTGTCAGCAGCCAAGAGGACATCATTAGTAACTCTCAGCAGTGCAGTCTCAGTACTGTGAGCTGCCCTGAATCCAGACTGGAACTTCTCATACAGAGAGTGTTGTTGTAAGTGATCCTGCAGCTGAGCAGCAACTGCTTTTTCCAGCACTTTAGACAGAAAAGGGAGGTGTGAAATTGGGCGGTAATTAGAAAAAATGTCGGGATCCAAATTAGATTTTTTCAGAAGAGGCCTAATGATGGCAGTTTTTAGAGGCAGTGGAACATGACCAGATTGAAGAGACTGATTTATTATTTGAGTGATAAGTGGGCCTATTGCAGAGTGATTGGATTTTATGAGAGACGAGGGGAAAGGATCCAGGGCGCAGGATGAAGGCTTCATTTTCTTGATGATGGCCTCCACCTCACTCTGAACAACTTCGTCAAAGCTGTTAAGGGTCCCAGAATGCAGACGGGTAGATGGCACACTGAGAACAGGGAGGTTGTGGAGCTGAGATCTGATAGTGTCAATTTTGGTTTTAAAAGATGAAAGAAACAGCTCGCATTTTTGAGCAGAGTCCTCAAGAGTTTGTTTAATGGGATTAAGCAGACGAGTTATTGTGGAGAAGAGCTGTTTAGAGTTTCCAGGGCAGGTGTTGATGATGTTAGAATAATATTTGGAGCGTGCTTCTTTAAGAGAATAGGCGTACGCTTTCTGATGTTCTTTGTACGCCTGCTTATGTACCGAGAGACCAGATGATTTTAGACGTCTCTCGATAGCACGGCCAGTTGCCTTCATCTTGCGCAGCTCATCAGTGTACCAAGGGGCTGAACGGGAGAAAGACACCAGTCTTGTTTTCAAGGGAGCATGTAGGTCCAGGAGCTCCCGAAGAGATTGGTTGTAGTAATCCACAGAGTCATCTGCAGATGAATGATTGACAGCGGTCATGGTGTGAAGATCAGCAGACAGAACATCAAGGGAAATGTTTTTAAGGTCACGGAACTGGATGGGTCGTTTTGGGTTTGAAGCAGGCGAAGATGAAGGCACTTCCAGGGAGATGACCCTGTGGTCTGAGACACCCAGGTCATATACAGATAAATTATTGATGAGTACAGTGTCAGTAATCACCAAATCCAGAGTATGCCCCCTGCTGTGCGTAGGGGCGTCAACATGTTGAGTGAGATTAAGAGAGTCCAAAAGAGACTTAAAATCCGTTGCCAGAGGTGAAGAGGAATTGTCCACGTGGATATTCAAGTCGCCAAGAAAAATAGTCTTCACAGGGGAGGTGCAGAAATAAGTGAAGAGGTCATGTATCTCTGAGTTAAATGAAACATGCGGTTTGGGAGGTCTATAAATTAATATAACATTCATCAGGAGTGGGGCTTTGAAGCTGAAAGCCAGACATTCAAAAGAAGAAAAATCCTGAGAAACCAGATGCGACAGCCCTAAACTACTGCGGTAGATTACAGCCAGACCACCACCGCGGCCAGTGCTGCGGGCTCTCTGCAGATAGCTGTATCCAGATGGACAAGCTTCATTTAAAGAACTGTACACATCCGGTCTATGCCAAGTTTCTGTGAGGCACATGAGGTCCAAATTCTTCTCCAAAATGTGATCATGAATTAGACATGATTTGTTTGAAAGTGATTGAACATTAAAAAGTTCTATTTTAATACTAGTTGGAGCAGATTGTTTTTGAAGAGGTTTAAGCAGACTGAAGTCCACTCCACGTTTTCCTTGCCACTTCGTGTGCTGTGGACTACAAAGGACCACAGACGCAGCGTTCTGATGACGTCGTCGAGGTGCGACACGTCTCTCAGACCAGACAGTAGCAATCGAGTCAGAGCCAGTTTGCCTAAAGTGAACTAATTTCTTTCGAGAGCTTCTATGGATGTAACGAGGTCTACGCAGAAGTCCCAGTTGTTTAATGGTCGAAATAGAAGGAGGAATGGAGCAGTTGTTAAATTCAAACAGCTGCGAAGCGGAGTAGGTCAACATTGTTGTCGATCCGGTGGAAGCTAGCATGGAGCTAGCCGCTAACAGCAGGCCCACGGCTCCAAGAAAGATATACAAGAAGCAGAAAGAGGTAATTTGAATGATCATTACCTCGAAGAGGAGCACAGGAGAAAATCCAAAACAGTCCAGAGGACCCAGGAGGGTGACAGAGGCAGCAGGTAAGCGAACAATAAATGCAGCTACTAATTGTAAAACTTCAAACAATTTGATCATTTATCACAATAATTGCTTATTATTGTCAAATTTCAAACAATATTATCGTTTATCACAATAATTTCTAATTATTGTCAAATTTCAAACAATATTATCATTTATCACAATAATTTCTAATTATTGTCAAATTTCAAACAATATTATCGTTTATCACAATAATTTCTAATTATTGTCAAATTTCAAACAATATTATCGTTTATCACAATAATTTCTAATTATTGTCAACTTTCAGACAATATCGTTTATCCCAATTTTCTAATTATTGTCAAATTTCAAACAATATTATCGTTTATCACAATAATTTCTAATTATTGTCAACTTTCAGACAATATTGTTTATCCCAATAATTTCTAATTATTGTCAAATTTCAAACAGTATTATCGTTTATCACAATGATTTCTAATTATTGTCAAATTTCAAACAATATTATCGTTTATCACAATAATTTCTAATTATTGTCAAATTTCAAACAATATTATCATTTATCACAATAATTTCTTATTATTGTCAAATTCCAAACAATATTATCGTTTATCACAATAATTTCTAATTATTGTCAAATTAAAAAAATCGTTTATCACAATAATTTCTAATAATTGTCAAATTTCAAACAATATTATCGTTTATCACAATAATTTCTAATTATTGTCGACTTTCAGACAATATCGTTTATCCCAATAATTTCTAATTATTGTCAAATTTCAAACAGTATTATCGTTTATCACAATGATTTCTAATTATTGTCAAATTTCAAACAATATTATCGTTTATCACAATAATTTTTAATTATTGTCAAATTTCAAACAATATTATCATTTATCACAATAATTTCTTATTATTGTCAAATTCCAAACAATATTATCGTTTATCACAATAATTTCTAATTATTGTCAAATTTAAAAAATCGTTTATCACAATAATTTCTAATAATTGTCAAATTTCAAACAATATTATCGTTTATCACAATAATTTCTAATTATTGTCAAATTTCAAACTATTTTGTCGTTTATCAACATAATTTCTAATTATTGTCAAATTTCAAACAGTATTATCGTTTATCACAATGATTTCTAATTATTGTCAAATTTCAAACAATATTATCGTTTATCACAATAATTTCTAATTACTGTCAAATTTCAAACAATATTATCATTTATCACAATAATTTCTGAGACAATTAATCGCCCAGCAAAATCTATATCGTGACAGGTCTACTTGAACGACACGTTTCGTTCACTTTGGACAGAAGAGCAACGTCTCTCCTCACAAGCTGATTTTTTTAAATAAAACTTCGCTCCTGATTATTTCTGAGGGATTCTTCTAACAGGCGGCAAAACTTGATTCTGTTTTAGATGAAACTCTGTCAGCAGGACTCATCTCTTTTGTTTGGACAATGACCACGACAGACGGAGGAATGAAAGAGGGACACTCGTGTCACGATCATAAAAAATATCAGTTTTACTAGAGAAGGTTACAAAAATCATCACCATGTGGGAGTCAGAGAACCATAAAAAAAGAAACACCTACGAGGGACTACAACGCCATCAAAGTACAGTACAACAGTTTGTTTTATAGAAAAGATGGAGGTGAAGGGGGAGGGGGGCAAACACCGCCTACCACACTCGTCAGTACAATGACTACACATCACCTGAAGAACTGCAACAACGCCACCGAGTCTCCTCCATGCAAACAACGAGGAGACGCCGCGCCTCTCACATCGACCTGGAGCCGGATATTCACGGAGCAGGACCGGAGCACATGGGACGATACAGACATGTCGCATCGAAGTCCACAAACGGTCCTGATCGACGACGACGTCTGCGTAGAAAATGTCCGTATGAAAGTTCCTGACACGTTTCAGTGTAAACACCCAAAACAGTCTCTGAGAGACTCAAAACAAATAAACAAATAAATAAAGTTGGCTGATTGTTTGTAAACAGATTCCATCAAATAGTCAACCACAGCTGCCTAAAACCGATCAATACAAAATCAACGAGTTCCCGTCTTTAGTCACGTTGTTTCAATGTTCACGTCACGATCCATCGTTTACACAAACTATCAAATGCAGAACGAGTACTTGAGCGCGAAACACAGATTTCAAAGTACATGTACACAGATTCAGTTAGTAACGTGTGTTAGTGATGTGCGGTATTCTTGCAGGGGTATTTACAGGTGGGGTTTAATATCAAATGAGGAACAGATTAGTAATCTGGAGAGGATTAAACCGGCGAGGAACGTAACTCAGATTGGGTTTGATACCTGAGGTGTGCGTCTCTTAAGACCCAGATAAATTATTTCAGCTGGTGATGAATGTCACAAAACACAAAAATATATAAAAAAGGAGAAGTTCTAATTATTCCTTGAACATGAACGACCTCTCTGACCTTGAAGTAATTTGGGGGTTAAACAATGAGAGATGGGTTCAAACCCTTTGAGGGAACTTTAGAGCAGATTCTGGAAACAGTGCAATCTTCAAAAGGTCACCGGAGACGAACCGCGAAGAAGAAGAAATCAGAACGACAGCTGGCACACGTTTAAAAAAGAAAAACATTCACGCACATTCGCACGATAGATTTATATCCACAAACACGCATAAAAAACACCAAAGAACCGGAAAGGAACCCGAGGAAGTCGGTTCCGGTCAGCCGCTCCGGCGGCGACAGAAGAAGCTGGCTGTTTTGAGGAGCTGTGTTGGCTCAGGGCGCGAGGCCATCACAGCCAGGCCACGCCCACGAGCCGCCGCTTCTGAGCCGGACCGAAGCTCCACCCGGCTCCGTCGAGACCGGCTGCCTCTCTTGACCCTCGATCCTCTTCATCCCCGCCCGAACCACGACAGAGGATGGAGAGTCAGGAGACGGGGAAGGACATGACCGAGGTGGGTGGTTTGGGGAGGAGGGGGGTGAGGGGGTGAGGTTTGGACAAGAAATGGACGATGGCTGAACAGGAAGTCCTGTCCTTATGAGTAGGAAGAGGAGTTCTGGCCCTCCTTGGAGCGCGCCTCGGCCTCCAGATCATGGTCGTCCTTGGTCTTGATGTCCTGGTACTCGTGGGTGGACACGGCACTCTTCAGGTAGGCCCAGTTGGCTGCCAGGATCATCAGGTAATGGACCTGAAAGGAACAAAGGACAGAACGGGGTCATCGCCGGCCCATAAACGCCACAGATGGCCCGCAATCTATGCGGTGTGCATATTTTTGATAGTGACCTTTCTATACTCATGCTGGGCAGGTTCAATAACTCTTTTAAGTTCCCCCCACTGAAGATCTGAACCCTGGCATCAATGTTTCTTAATAAACACCAAAAAGGAAGAAGCAGGTAAAGATAATGGATGGATGATTATTGAAAGCATTCTAAAGACTTACAAAGTATATGGACAGAATAAAAATCAAGAAACTCAGTGTCCCTTGCCCAGACATGGGTTACCGGGTCTTCCACCTTGGAACCAGGCCTGGGGAAGGGGCCCCTCAATGAATGCCTGGTGACCGGGTCTCTACCCATGGGGCCCAGTCGGGCTAAGCCCAAAGGAGCAACATGGGTTTGCCTTCCTGTGGACCCACCACCTGCAGGAGAGGCCATATAAGTAAGGTGCATGAATCCATGGACAGTGGCTGAAGGCAGGGACCTTGGTGCTCTGACTGTGGGTTACCAAAGCTCTTGGGACATGGAACGTGACCTCTCTGGTGGGGAAGGAGCTTGTGCGTGAGGTTGGGAGGCACTGACTACATATAGTTAGGCTCACCTCGATGCACAGCATGGCTTCTGGAACCGATCTCCTTGAGAAGGGCTGGACCTTATTCCATTCTGGGGTTGCCCATGGTGAGAGTCACCGAGCTGGTGTGGGTCTACCTCAGCCCCCGACTTGGTGCCTGTGTGTTGGAGTTTTCCCCGGTAGATGAGAGGGTAGCTTCCCTTCACCTTCAGGTGGGGGTACTGGCTGTGACTGTTGTTTGTGCCTATGCGCCAAATGGCAGTTCAGAGTATCTGACCTTCTTGGAGTCCTTGGTGGGGGGTGCTGAAAGGTACATCAGCTGGGGACTCCTTTGTTCTGCTGGGGGGACTTCAATGCATAATGACAGTGTGACCTGGAGGGGCGTGATTGGGAGGAACGTCCTCTCTGATCTGAACCCGAGCGGTGTTCTGTTGGACTTCTGTGCTAGTCATAGTTTGTCCATCACAAACGCCACGTTTGAACATAAAGTTGTCTATATAAGTACACTTGGCACCAGGATGCCCTAGGTCGTAGATCTATGATAGACTTCACAGGCATGTCATCTGATTTGCTGCCATTTATTTTGGACACTCGGATGAAGAGAGGAGCTGAGCTGTCAACTGATCACCACCTGGTAGTGATCTGGATCAGATGGAGGGGGAAGATGCCGGACAGACCCAGTAGACCCAAACATGTACTGAGGGTTTGCTGGGAACTTCTGGCTGAAGAACCCGTTAGAAAGATCTTCAACTCACACCTCCAGGAGAGCTTTCACCACATCCAAGCTGAGGCGGGGGACATTGAGTCTGAGCGGGTCATGTTCCACGCCTCACTTGTTGAGGTAGCTGCCTTGAAGTGTGGCCGCAAGGTTGTCGGTGCTTCTCATGGTGGCCATCCTTGAACTCGGGGGTGGACACCCTGGGTTAGGGAGGCTGTCAAGCTGTAAAAGGAGTCCTGCCCGTCCTTGTTGGCTGGTGGGACTCCAGAGGCAGCTGAGGAGTACTGGAAGGCCAAGTGGTCCACAGCCGTGGCTGTTTCCGAGGCAAAAAATTGGATGTGGGAGGAATTCGGTAAGACCTTGGATAGAGACTCTCAGTCGGCTCTGAGGAGATTCTGGCAAACCATTAGACGGCTGAGGAGGGGAAAGCAGCACTTTACTAACACTGTGTTCAGTGAAGGTGGGCTGATGCTGACCTCAACCAGTGATGTTGTCGAGAGGTGGATGGAATACTTCTCGGACCTTCTCAATCCCAGCACATCTTCCATGGAGGAAGCTGAGTCGAGGGACTTTGGGGTTGGTCTGTCCATAACCATGGCTGAGGTCTCTGAGGTTTAAAAGCTCTGCGACAGCAGGGCTCTAGGGGGGGATGAGATTCACCCTGATTTGCTTAAGGCTCTGGATGTTGTGGGGCTGTCTTGGTTGACACGCCTTTGCAACATCGCATGGACATTGGGGGCAGTGCCACTGGATTGGCAGACTGGCGTGGTGGTTCCCCTTTTCAAACAGGGGGACAGAAGGGTGTGCTCCAATTACAGGGCATCAGTCTCCTTAGCCTCCCTGGTAAGGTCTATTCAGGGATACTGGAAAAGAGAGTCAGATTGTTGTTTGAACCTTCGCTCCAGGAGGAACAATGTGGTCGTGAACACTGGACCAGCTCTTTACCCTCACTAGAGTTCTTGAGGGGTCATGGGAGTTTGTCCATCCATCCATCCATCCATTTTCTTCCGCTTATCCGGGGTCGGGTCGCGGGGGTAGCAGCCTAAGTAGGGAGGCCCAGACTTCCCTCTCCCCAGCCACTTGGAGCAGCTCCTCTGGGGGAATCCCAAGGCGTTCCCAGGCCAGCCGAGAAACATAGTCCCTCCAGCGTGTCCTGGGTCTTCCTCTGGGTCTCCTCCCGGTGGGACATGCCCGGAACACCTCACCAGGGAGGCGTCCAGGAGGCATCCTAACCAGATGCCCGAGCCACCTCAACTGGCTCCTCTCGATGTGGAGAAGCAGCGGCTCTACTCCGAGTCCCTCCCGGATGACTGAGCTTCTCACCCTATCTCTAAGGGAGAGTCCAGCCACCCTGCGGAGAAAACTCATTTCAGCCGCTTGTATCCGAGATCTTGTTCTTTCGGTCATAACCCAAAGCTCATTTGTTTGAGTTTGTCCATCCAGTCTAAATGTGTTTTGTGGACTTGGAGAAGGCTTTCGACCATGTTCCTCGCGGTACACTGTGGAGGGGTGGGTGCTTCATGAGTATGAGATTGAGGGCCCGTTGTTATGGGCTGTTCGGTCCCTATACAAGTGATACGAGAGTTTGGTTCTCATTGCCGGTAGTAAGTCGGACCCCTTCAGTGTGGGAATTAAACTTTGCCAGGGCTGCCTGTTGCCACTGATTCTTTTCATAACTTTTATGGACAGAATTTCTTGGTGCAGCCAGGGGGTGGAGGGAGTATGGTTCGGAGGCCTGAGGATTCCATCTCTGCTCTTTGCAGATGATGTGGTCGTGTTGGCGTCATTGTGCCATGATCTTCAGCTCACAGTGTGAAGCGGCTGAGATGAGAATCAGCACCTTCAAATCTGAGACCATGGTCCTCAACCGGAAAAGGATGTATTGTTCTCTTCAGGTCGAGGGTGAGGTTCTGCTTCAAGTGGAGGAGTTCAAGTATCTCAGGGTTTTGTTACAGAGTGAGGGAAGAATGGAGCGTGAGACTGACAGATGGATTGGTGCAGTGTCTGCAGTATTGTTGACTCTGTGCCGGTCCGTTGTGGTGAAGAAGGAGCTGAGCTGTAAGACAAAGTTCTCTGTTTACTGGTCGGTCTACGTTCCTCCCCTCACCTCTGGTCATGAACTCTGGTAGAGACTGAAAGAATGAGGTCGTGGATCCAGGAGGTTGAAATGAGTTTCCTCTGCAGCTGGACTCTCCCTCAGAGACAGAAGTTCAGTTATCAGGAGAGACTCAGAGGAGAACCACTGCTCCTCCACATCCAGAGGAGACAGCTGAGGTGGTTCATCTGGTAAGGATGCTCCCTGGATGCCTTCCTAGGGAGGTGCTTCGGGCATGTCCAACTGGAAGGAGACCCCGGGAAAGACCCAGGACAAACAGGAGAGACTATGATCTGGGAACTTCTTGGAGTCCTCCCAGAAGATCTGGAAGAGGCTGTGGAGAGAGACGTCTGGACCTCCATGATCAAAATGCTGCCACACGAGACCTGAGTCCAGATCATGGACATGGATGGATCATTGCAGGCGTGTGCATGAAGTCGTTCTTTAAGACAGAGTTTAGAACTGTAGATCGGCGTTCATGAACCAACAGCTAAAAGGTTTCAAAAGTTTCATTCCTGGTTAGTTGTTCAGCAGGAACTAAAAGTTTTTCTTTCACCTTTTTATGCATTTTGACACATTTTGGTCATGTTATCTAAAAGACTTCATTTTAGCACAGATTTAAAATGTGTAGCATCTTATGATTGTTCTGAAATAGCAGCTGAACACACGCACACACACACACACAGCCGAGCTTCAGCTGATAGTACACGAGAGGCAGCGTTGCCGTGGCAACAGGAGAGCAGCTCACCAAAGCGATGACGGTGGCTCCGGCGCCGGCCAACGCCACGATGTAGAGGTGGTAGGACAGGTAGAACTGGAAGAGGACACCAGAAGAAGAAACATGAACGTTACTTTCATCCGTTCACGACAAGCTACTACCACAACATGTCTGTAAAACCGCCGCCACTTCTGTGTTTTCTAAAGCCAGTTGGCTGTGGCGGCCATCTTGAATGTGCAGATCCAGATGTGTCCAGTGGTTCTCGAACATTTAAACATCAAAAAGTGGAAGCAGGATATCGATGTTTGTGGCGTCTGACCTCGCTTGTGTTGCAGACGTCTCCCAGAGTGGTGCCGCAAGCTTTCCCTGGTGAGGCGTTCAGGGACACCAGACCTGCAGGGTGACAGACAGGAAACAGCTTTTTAACCACAGAACCCGAGAGCCTGAAGGCATCACAGTCTCACAGAGAGGAGAGTACGATCCTGGTCCTGCTCCGACCTGGACCAGCTTCAACTGCGGGTCAGAACCTTGGAACATGTCGCAGAAACAAACTGACCCGTTTAGAAGGTCCAGTTCCTGGTGTCTGGTACTACACGTCTGCATTCAGCTCGGCTACTGCCCCGCCCACTTTCACCTGTCCCCCAGGTGTTTATCATTCTGTCATCACTGTGGTCATTTTGTCCCACGTGTCTCTGTACTGGTGCCTGATAATAATATTGTATCAGTACTAGCCTTAAATACTCAAATAAATATCCTGATACTGTTACTACTATCGGTATAAATAACAGTCTAAAGTACTTGAAGAAATATCCTGATACTGTTACTAATATCGGTATAAATACCAGTCTAAAGTACTCAAAGAAATATCCCGATACTGTTACTAATATTGGTATCAATACCAGTCTAAAGTACTTGAAGAAATATTTTGCAAGGCCTTCCTGAAGGCTCAGACCCTCGTGTTGTGGCCCCGCCCACTCTACATCAGCATTGTGATTGGTTAATGTTCCTGCCAGTCACTGAGCAAACTCCCGCAGAGCCTCTGATGGGCTCCGCCTTCTCTGCTGACACTGAAGTCCTGACCAATCGGGAAGCAGCTTCAGACACGTTTCTGCCCGGAGACAAACACTTAAAAGAATCTGATTGGACGACTGGCTTGTCTTTAAAATAAAACGTTGACGCTCAGCTGCAAAGTATTTTACAGGAAACCAGAGAAAATTAGCGATAAATAAGAACAATTACATTAAAAGTATAAATTTCACACAGCAGTCCTCTCACTGACCGTACTGCCGGACGTCCACGCAGACGGAGCCCGGAGACGTGATGTTGGCGTCCGGAGACCTCATGGCGGCGCAGGTGTTCCACATGTTGAAGAAGAGGAAGACCGGGATGGCCGTGAAGCAAAAGATGGCGATGAAGACCAGAGCCAAGATGTAGGTCAGGAACATGAACTGCACACGGGAAAGAGCTGAGATTTAGATGTTTTTTAAAAAAGATTTAGATTAATATCAGTTGTTGGAAGATCTTACCGCCCCACCTACACAAGAATCAGACTGTGTGCTTCGGCTGATGTACCTGGACATCAGCCGAAGCACACCTAACCAGACTGAAAGCCTGAGTCAGA
>JBBPBX010054051.1:0-23616 GCA_038048925.1 Garcialebias charrua
GAATGCTCTGGAGAGTGATGTTAAAAATGCAAAATCAATGTGTACATTTAAGAAAAAGGTCAAAAAGGACTTGCTCAAAAACTATATATGATGTAACTTAGTGTGTTTGTGTATTACACTTATGTTGTACTTATGATGTAGCTTAGTGCGTTTGTGTATTACAGTTAGAAAAATTAAGTAGAGTTATTCATTTTGTGACGTAGTTTGTGTATTACAGTTAGAAAAAATTAAGTAGAATTATTCATTTTGTGATGTAGTTTGTGTATTACAGTTAGAAAAATTAAGTAGAATTATTCATTTTGTGATGTAGTTTGTGTATTACAGTTAGAAAAATTAAGTAGAATTATTCATTTTGTGATGTAGTTTGTGTATTACAGTTAGGAAAATTAAGTAGAATTATTCATTTTGTGATGTAGTTTGTGTATTACAGTTAGAAAAATTAAGTAGAATTATTCATTTTGTGATGTAGTTTGTGTATTACAGTTAGAAAAATTAAGTAGAATTATTCATTTTGTGACGTAGTTTGTGTATTACAGTTAGAAAAATTAAGTAGAATTATTCATTCTGTGATGTAGTTTGAAGGTTATCATTGGTTGAACAAACTGTGAAATAAGGGGCAGATATAATAAGATTTCATCTTCTTTCTGCTCCCTTCATTTTATCCTACTTGTATTCTTGTATCTGATGAAACTGTCTTGTATTGTTCTTTTAAAATGAATGAATAAACATCAAATCAAATCAAATCAAACAAACGAGGCAAAACACTTTAACAAAGTCCTGAAACAAATTAACAAATTCTGAAACACTTTAACAAACGAGGCAAAACACTGTAATGTACTTTCTAGTACATAAATATAGATGACGAAGAGGATGCAGGTCGTCTTCACACCACATACTTTATTGAGCCAAGCCTGAACAAAGGCTGTGTCTCAATTCAGGGGCTGCATCCTCATGAGTGCGCATTTGTCGGCCGCATACGTCATTGCCCCGCGCGGAGGACTGTCCCAATTCGAAGACTCCTCCTCATGCGGCCGAGGAATGCGGCCTACTTCCTGCCGAAATCGAAGGATGCATTCGTGAATCCTTCAAGACGGAGGCTATCCCAGAATTCATAGCGCCAGCAGAGATTTCGCGGGGGGGGGGGACTTTCTGCGTGCAGAGTCGGAGCTGCTGCGTGTTGTTGAGTCATCAGCTCGTTTTAACAACAACCTCAGCGCGAATATTCATTCAACCTTTATTTAGTCATCTCAAACAACCTCAGCTCGAATATATCTCATTAAAATTTTACTACAGAAACGACAAAAAAAAATGTGTGAGCTGAATATACAGTATATTAGTGTTTCTGAGTTTACTGTTTTTGAAGAACTGATTACAAATCAGATTATTTTACACGTGCGTAGCAAGGATTTTCTGAGGGGCAATCTTTTAAAACCCAGAGTGGACCTCCGAAACGCAAGTTGTCCATTAGCTCAGTTGGTAAATCAACTTGCGATTGGTGCAGAGATGCTTTTCTCGAAGCTGGTTCGAATCTCACTCGGTACGGTTAAAACTTATTTTACGTTTGTCTTTTATTGGATAAAAAAAAGAAGGAGTTTCACAAACTCCTTCCTTTTAATCTCAGTCCTCATTTTTTTATCCAATAAAAGACAAACGTAAAATAAGTTTTAACCGTACCGAGTGAGATTCGAACCAGCTTCGAGAAAAGCATCTCTGCACCAATCGCAAGTTGATTTACCAACTGAGCTAATGGACAACTTGCATTTCGTAGGTCCACTCTGGGTTTTAACAGATCGCCCCTTATAAGCTGATTTGTAATCAGTTCTTAACAAACAGTAAACTCAGAAACACTAATATATATACATGTATTCAGCTAACTAATATATTTTAGCGGCGTCCCTTCTCTTTCCACACACACCAAGCGGCACACAAGAACTTCCCACCCACTTCAAGAGAACGCCCCACCCACTTCAAGGCCGGCAAACCTGAAGGCTAGACCGTCCCATTTCAGCAGTTTCGTCAGCCCACCCGGTCTTGTGAGTGCGTGGCCTACTCGGCCGAGCTAGGCTGGGTCCTCATGAGGACGCAGCCCCTGAATTGAGAGACACAGCCAAAGACTGCCAGTTTTCCGCTAGGGAAAGCCCCTTACAGTTGTACCCAGCATGCTTTGCGCACGCACTCTTAAAGTGACAGTACGTCTTATACCATTCATTACATCTCCCTCCTTAAAAGAGAACGCATATGTAACTGAATACAAATATTTTCTGAGCTCACAAGTAACAGAAAGTCAATTTAACTGTAATAAACAATTTCCAGTCCACCATCCTCCCTGAAACAACGAGAACACAGTTTCATATTAACTCTTGTAACCAAAATACAAAATTAAAGTCACAACCCGTGCAGTTGGTGCATATAAACCACTACAACCAAGACAACTGTCATTACAACAAAAAAAATCTGCTTCTCTCATGTCAAATCTTCAAAATACATTTGACCACAGGTTAAGTTTAGTCGGTGGTTTGCTCGCTCTGCCGGAACGAGTGGTTCTAGACAGAACCCGGTATCACTGGTTCTTCTGTCCATCCCGTGTCCGTGTCTTCCTTTGAAGTGGTTACATCAGGACCACTGTCGACTGATGTGAGGTGGCTGGGAGTTGCCAACAGATGGCGCCTGTTCCTTCTGTATCGCTCCCCCTGTGCTGTCTCCACAATATAAGATCTGGGTGTGGAGCTTGTGTTTTGGACTACAGCAGGATTTGTCCACTGTTTCTGTCCATCCAATTTTGTGAGCACCGAGTCCCCTGGGCTCAGTGGTGGTAAGTGTCGCACTCCATTGCGGCGATTGTAGAAATATGCCTGTTTTTGTTTAGCTGAGTCATCAGTTTGTTGAATTTTATTCATGTCAGGCCAACCAGGGTTCAGATTGTCCTGCAGGGTGGGCAGAGTCGTCCTGATCTTCCTGCCCATTAACAGTTCAGCTGGACTGGCTCCTGTAGAAGTGTTGGGTGTGGCTCTGTATGTCATCAGAGCGAGGACTGGGTCATCCTGGCGTAGAATGCTCTTTGCAATCTGAACAGCCTTCTCCGCGTGGCCATTACTTTGGGGAAAGTGGGGGCTTGATGTGACGTGAGAAAAGTCATAAGCTCTACTAAACTCCCTTATCTCTGTAGAAGCCAGCTGTGGACCGTTATCACTCACTAACACCTCTGGAATACCATAACGTGCAAAAGTAGCTTTAAGCCTGGCAACAACTTGGCTACTTGTAGTAGTCGGTAGATGTAAAACCTCCAGAAATCTAGAAAAGTAATCAGATACAACCAAGTAGTTCTGCTTTTTAAACTCACATAGGTCTACTGCCACTTTCTGCCACCATCTATGGTAGTTCAGTTGTAATCAAAGCCTCTTTCCTGTGTGAATTTCTGTTCTCTACACAAAAGGAACACTGTTGAACTTTAGTGATAATGTCATGTCTCATCCTGGGCCACCAAACTGATTGAAGTGCCCTCTCTCTACACTTACTTAAACCTTGGTGCCCATCATGAATCCTCTCTAGAACCTCCTCCCTCATGCTCGCAGGGATAACTATGCGGTTCCCTCTCACGACTAAAGGGCGAGATACACTCGCGCGTCCTCACGATACGCCAATACGCAGCGTACGTATGCCCCGTACGCAGCGTAGCCCCGCGTAGCCCCTCAGGGCAAGTACGCGCAAAGGTATTTTTTTACTACGCATACGCGATCCGCGTGCGCGATACGCGGTGTCTGACCATAAACTTCCCGGCGCCGGACTGTTTTGTATGTTACACAAATGAAATAAATTCCCCTTCTTTATCGCTGATCGGGCCTTTTCTTTTGTTTTTTTGCCTAAAGTCAAGTAACCGCTTCTTCCTCCGTTCACTCGATGATTGAAATGAATGAATTCAGGTCCTACCTTGGTGCGCGATGTTTTAATATCCCCTGGTGGGCTGTGTGCTGCAGGAAAAGCGCTCCCTGTTATTATTTTTATTTCTGAGAGAACTTTTTATAACATATATAGTAGAAACAGCGCATCAGAACACCGCAGAAGTCTGAGCGAGCTGCTCATGTTAAAGGTTTCACTTTCAACTAGGTTTCACATGCTGACTGAGCGCTGTCAATCAATTCAGTAGGCGTGTCAGCAAGTGACCAATCAGCGTGCTCAGTTGTCCCCTTCGTGTGCAGCAGCTCATATTACAACAAGGAGAACGTCTGAGCTGAAGTCAGCTGACGTCTGAGCTGAAGTCAGCTGAAGTGAAGCAGCCGCTCCGTATACGCGCGTATACGTCCGTATACGCGCGTATACGGAGTCTGCTTCACTGTATCTCGGCCTTAAGCCATCTAGCTCAGACAACTCTCCTCTGACCTGGTAAAAATCCCTCACTGACTCTGGAACTTTGTCAATATACTCAGGCCAACCTAACCTAATGAAGCTGCACACAGTCTGAAGCTGTGAGTCACTAGCTGTACTGTGTTTTATCTCTGTGATCTTCTGTGGTGTGGCTGGTACCTGACTAACAACAGAGTCTATGTGTGCTGCTACTTCATCTTGTAAAGCACTGTCTCCATAACGCTGGTCTGGACCTCTGGATAGAGCGTCCGCCACTGCTAAGGTTTTACCTGGTGCATATTCAGCTACAGCGTTAAACCTCATAAGTCTCATCAACAGCCTCTGACATCTCACTGGAACATTGTCCAAGTCTTCACTGTTAATAAGGGGAACTAAGGGCTTAAGCCCGGTGCAGAGCTCTGCGCTGGACCGAGCCCCACGCCACGCGCGCGCGCTGCGCGTGGGAGGTTCACAGCAGAGCACAGCGTGAACCAGCGTGTGGCTCCAACAGAGCACTGCTTTCTTCTCACGTTCTCTGTGAACAGCTGCATGCGGAGGGGGTCAGTTCAGTCCCCCTCCGCGTGCAGCTGATTGGTCAGACACCGCGCTTTGCGTAGGCGCTCGTAAAATTGGAGCTTGGCGCGCTCGCGTGAACGTTCAAAGGGCTTGTGCAGCGGCGACCTCACGGCGCTCACACAGCGGGGCGCCGCGCTCGCTCAAGCGCGGAGCTATGCGTCGGCCTTTATGGTTAGTAATTAGTCTGAAGTTGTCGAGTCCAACCAGGTACTTGTCGAATCTTTCACACGCCCAGACGCCGGCTAGGCACTCTTTTTCAATTTGAGCATACCTCGTCTCGGCGTCGCTCAGTCTTCTGGACGCGTAGGCTATGGGTTTCCACTGGTCTTTATGTTGCTGGAGAAGGACAGCGCCTAGTCCGTAGCTGCTAGCATCAGCTGACACGGCTGTTGGTTTGTTGACGTTGTAGAAAGCTAGAACTGGGGCTGCCGCCAGCAGGGCTTTGAGCTTCTGAAAAGCCTCTTGTTGTGCATGCTCCCACAACCACTCTGTGTCTCTTTTTAGTAGTGCGTAGAGTGCCTCGCCCACTGTAGACAGTTCTGGAGCATATTTGGCCAGATAGTTCACCATACCCAGAAATCTTTTCAGTTCTGTTGTGTTGTTTGGCTGGGGAAAGTTCTCGATGCCTGTTACCTTTTCTGGGTTGGGTCAAACATCTTCCCTGTCGATAATATGACCTAGAAAACGAACCTGAGCTTGTCTGAACTTGCACTGACGTTCGTTTAGCTTGAGGCCTATGCTAGGTCAATGCTAGAAACCTTTAGTTTATTTTAGTTATACTTTTTATACTCTTTTTTTTATACTAGTATGCAAAAACTCAGGACAATATTATGTTCATTAAATGTTTAATGTTTTAGTTTTAGTTTTAGAGTCGGTGTAAATTTTCATACTCTTATACCACTATGCAAAAACTCAGGACAGTGTTAGTTTTACTATTTTATGCTTATGTCTATTATTATATGTTTCAGTGTTTCAATGTTTAGATGTTTACTGTTGCACCGAGGGACTGAGAGAAACGCAATTTCGGTCCTGTGTATGTCCTGTACAGTACATATTGCAGATCTGACAATAAAGTTGACTTTGACTTTGACTTTGACTTCAATGACTTTCAGGGCTTTGTCTAATCGTTGGTCATGGATCTCCTCAGTTTCTCCGTGGATGAGGATATCATCCATGTAGACTTCTTTCCCTTCGAGTCCTACCAGAGTCTCTGCCATTTTCCTTTGAAAAATCTCTGGCGCGCTGGTGATCCCGAAAGGGAGATGCCGGAAAGCATACCTCCCAAACGGGGTGATGAAGGTGGTGAGCATTTTACTGTCCTCATGCAATGGTACTTGATAAAACCCGCTAGCTGCATCCAATGAAGTAAACACTCTTGACCCTGCAAGTCTAGGTAGTATTTCCTCCAATAGTAGGTAGCACATACTTTTCACGTTTTACCGCTCTGTTAAGCCTCCGGAGATCTGCACAACAACGCACCTCCTGCTTGTTGGGTTTGAGGACAGGCACCATGGCTGCACACCACTCAGTCGGTTGAGTCACCTTCTCTATGATGCCTTCATTTTCCAGTCGGTGTAGCTCTTTCTTTACCAGAGGAACGAGTGGAAGGGGTATTTGCCTCGCTGTGTGTACAGCATACGGTTGGGCGTCGTCCTGTAAGACTATTTTCACTGGCTCTGTATTCAGCAGTCCTCCTGACCTGAAAACGCCAGTGAGCTCATTCACTCTTTTCACAAGACCCATGTTTACAGCTTCATGACGACCCAAAAGACAGCTGACTCTCCCTCTAATAACATAGGCTTTAAAGACCGTGTTGTAATAGTTTGGAGACTACTCACGGAGAACTCGGACAACCGCTACTCTTTAGCCAGCCGGCGTCTTTATTATATATGAACTCTGACCCCGCAACTCGTACTTGTACATAACGCGCCTCTGGTACGGAACGCCCCGAGGACCATAACACACCACATCTCCCCTTCCCCAAAGTAGTGATACAATTTTAAACCAAACATTTACTACTTAACTAACAGCATTCAGTCTGTCTGACCTTACAGATCACTAACATAAGGAATACTTAAAATAACAATTATAATAACATTTGAAACACTGAAATTACTGAATACTTAAAGTAACAAGTATAATAATAACATTTGAAATAGGTTTTAAATGTTCTGCATTATTGGACATAATCTTTGAGCCACACTGGTGCCTTCACTTCCCTCCTTGGATGAACCCTTTTCACATT
The DNA here is from genome assembly GCA_038048925.1 of Garcialebias charrua. Lineage (NCBI taxonomy): Eukaryota > Metazoa > Chordata > Actinopteri > Cyprinodontiformes > Rivulidae > Garcialebias > Garcialebias charrua. The sequence continues at coordinate 7,163 of JBBPBX010054051.1, forward strand.
TTCCCCTCCTCTCACTTCTGGTGTAGCTGTCTGTTCTGTGTCCCTCACATCCTTTGTAGGGCTCTGAATGTCTGGTGCTGCTGCCTGTTCTGTGTCCCCCACATTCTCTGTAGGGTTATGAATGTCTGGTAAGGGTCTGAGATGCGCCTTGTTTCTCCTCACCACCTCTGAATCGGTCTCCACGACATAGGACCGAGGAGTGTCTGCTTCTCTCAGCACCGTAGCCGTCTCCTGGGTGTTTGTAATCCAGACGCGCTGACCTGCTTTTAGCTCTGGCCTGACCCCCGCTCTATGTCTTTTGTTGTAGGCCAAAGTCTGTGCCTGTTTTAATTCTCTGTCCTTGTCTGCCACTTTCTTTTGGTTTGGCCACTGAGGTTTTAGTTGACTGGGTGAGAGTGGCAATGGTGAGCGCAGCCTTCTGCCCATCAGGAGCTCAGCCGGTGAAGGGCCTTGATTCAGCGGCGTGACCCGGTATGCCAACAGGGCCTTGTAGGGGTCAGTGTTTTTCTTCAGGAGGCTTTTCACCGTCCTCACCGCCCTCTCTGCTTCCCCATTACTCTGAGCGAAGTATGGACTACTGGTGACATGTTTGAAGTCATAGTCCGTGGCAAAAGAAGAGAACGAGCTAGAGGAAAACTGAGGTCCATTGTCTGTTATCAGTATTTCAGGTACCCCATGTCTAGCGAAAATAGATTTCAAGCCAGTAATAATTCCTGCTGATGTGGTTATAGATGTCTTCATTATTTCAATGTATCTTGAATAGTAGTCTACCACCAGTAAATAAGAGTCATTTTCCCAGTAAAACATATCTGCCCCAACTTTCTGCCAAGGCCGCTTGGGCAGCTCTGAGGGTATCATTGGTTCTGGGTGTAGCTGTTGGTACTTACTGCATGTCTCGCACTGGCTCACAACTTTTGTGATTTGGGCACTCAGGCCTAACCACCACACCGACTGCTGAGCCCTCAGCTTGCATTTGGATATCCCCATATGTCCCTCATGCAGTCGGGCGAGCATTTCATTTTGCAAAGTCTCTGGAATGACAATACGTCGTCCTTTCATCAAAAGCTCACCATTCATGTGTAACTCGCCTTGGTGGATCCAATACGGCTTCAGCTGTTGGGACAGCTCCTCTTGTCGTGGCCAGCCTCTTTGACACTGTCGGATCAGCAGACTGCAGATGGCGTCTTGCCGCTGATGGTCAGCTATCTGCTGAAGTTTGGACTGAGATGCAGGTAAGTTATCACGTACAGTGTTAATGAAAATTTTTACCTCTCCTTCCATCTGTGTTTCTTCTGTTGTCAGTGGACGCTTTATCGGGGCCCTGGATAGTGCATCTGCTGTGATGAGGGCTTTTCCAGGTACATGTACTATGTTGTATACAAATCTAAGCATTCGCAGCCGGAATCGCTGAATCCTGGGAGGTAAGTCATCCAGTGCTTTCGTCCCTAATAGTGCGAGGAGGGGTTTGTGGTCAGTTTCTATTGTGAACTGCACTCCGATGAGGTATGAACTCAGTCTCTCGCAGGCCCAGGTAACGGCTAGTGCCTCCTTTTCAACCTGGGCATACCGTTGCTCTGTTTCGGAGAGGCTTCGGGAAATGTAGGCAACTGGACGCCACTGCATACTTTCCTCCCTCTGCATTAAGACTGCTCCCAGGCCAAAAGACGAGGCATCCGCTGACACTTTTGTCTTGGCTTGTGGTCTGTATTGGGCCAAGACTGTTGGTGATGCCAGCTCATTCTTGAGCTTGTCGAAGGCTGTCTGCTGCATATGACCCCAGGTCCAATCATTGTCTTTCACCAGCAGGTCTCTGAGTGGTTTGGTACACTCTGCAAAATAAGGGAGGAATTTTGCAACATATGTCACCATCCCCAAAAACCGCCTGACATCTGCTGCGTTCTGTGGGACAGGCATGTCTGTAATCGCTCTGATTTTCTCAGGGTCTGGTTCAATGCCTGCTGCACTGACTTTATGTCCCACAAACAGAACTTCCGATTGTGCAAAGGTGCATTTCTCATTTAGTGTTAGTCCCGCCTCTTGGAGTCGTGTCAGGACAGCTGTGAGCCGTTCATCATGCTCTGCTTCATTCTTTCCCGACACAAGGACATCATCTGCATGGCATATAACACCGTCAAGGCCGGCCAAAAGCTGGGACATGCGTCTTTGAAAATGTTCTGGGCCTGAATTTATCCCAAATGGTAGCACATTGAAGCAGAAGCGGCCAAAGGGAGTAATGAATGTTGTGAATTCCCTACTTTCTTGTGCTAATGGGATCTGCCAAAAGCCACTCCGTGCATCCAATTTCGTGAAATACTTTGCACCATTCAGCTGTGCTAATGACTGGTCCACGGAGGGCAAAATATGTCTTTCTCTGCACACACTTTCATTAAGCTTGGTAAGGTCGACACAGAGTCTAATTTTGCCATTGGGTTTTGGGACTACAACTATCCCCGCACACCACTCTGTAGGCTTCTCTATCCTGGAGATGACCCCCATCTCCTCCATTCTTTTTATTTCCTCCTTGACTTTTTCAGTTAAGGGTATTGGCACACGGCGAGGGGTTGTAAGGGCATAGGGGACAGCATCGTCTCTCAGCCGGATACGATAGTCACCTTCCAGTCTTCCTAATCCTGTAAACACCTTTGGGAATTTCTTTTTGAATTTTCTCTCCGGGTCCCCCGTCTCCTCCAGTGTGTCAATTTTCTCTCTTCGCTCCACAAGACTTAGTTCTGTAATTGCCGGTAAACCCAGCAGTGGTCTAGCCAAGCTATCAATGACAAACACTGACTGAGTGGACTTTTTATCCCTGCTTTCAAGGCTGCCTTGAATCTGACCTACTACAGATAGTCTGGTATTATTTGGGCCATACAGCTTTTTGTGGGTGTGCAACAGAGGGCCGTCTCTTTTGTAGCTGTATAGTGTGGTAGGAATGGCGGTTACTGCTGCCCCTGTATCCAATTTAAAAGAAACTACTGCCCCATTTAATTTGATGTCTGAGTACCAGCCACTGCTGTCTGACTTCACCTCTCCCAAGTACAGAGTGTCCTGATACAGTCCATTTTCCTCTGTCATCTCGTGTACAGGTTGCTTAGACCTGCAGACGGCAGCAAAGTGTCCTCGTTTGTGACATTTCCTGCATTCGGCCTCTTTGGCAGGGCAGTCCTTCCAATTGTGTGACGGAGCCCTCCCACATTTATAACAGGCAGACGATGTTGCATACCTGTTCGTTTTTCTTTTCTGTTGTGCACTGTCCTCTGTCCTGTGTGCCAGTGAAAGCGCATGCATCTCTTCAATAGGCTCTTTAATGGATGCAGGGCCACTCGCACTGCGCAGCCAACCTTGTTGCTGTTTCACAGTTTCACTCTGTCTGACTCGCATTACAGCTGTAGTTAGGGTCAGTTTTGCATCCATCTGCAACTTCTCAGAGAGCGAGGCATCTCTTATGCCGACAACAATGCGATCGCGGATCAGTTCATCTCTGAGAGCTCCAAACTTGCAAAACTCCGCCTGTTTGTGAACTGCTGTGATAAAGCTCTCAGCCGTTTCTCCCGGTTCCTGGTTACGCCTGTTGAACTTTGCCCTTTCAAAAATTATATTGTGTTCTCCGATAAAATGTTCATCAAAGCACTCTTTTACTTTTTTGTAGTTCAACTTTTCTGCAGACGTTAGCTCAGATGCATTAAGGATATCTTCGGATTCATCTCCCATTGAATATATTAACGTATTCACCTGCAAATCCTCTTCCTTTTTATCCAGTCCCGACACAATCCTGTATCTCTCGAACCGTCGGATCCATTTGGGCCAGTTTTGTACATCTCTGCAGTCAAACTTTTCTGGCGGGCTCGGGCGAAATCCCTCTCCGACGTTGCTAACGTTGCTAACGACGTTGCTAGCTGCCGCAGCGTTAGCGCTTCCCCTCTCCGTATCGGACATCTCGGATACGACTCAGTTATCTCGTTACTTGCGAGTGCGTCGGGAATGCTAACTTCACGTCGAAGAGTCACCGCTTCTGACACCATGTAATAGTTTGGAGACTACTCACGGAGAACTCGGACAACCGCTACTCTTTAGCCAGCCGGCGTCTTTATTATATATGAACTCTGACCCCGCAACTCGTACTTGTACATAACGCGCCTCTGGTACGGAACGCCCCGAGGACCATAACACACCACAGTGTAAAGTGAATTTCAACATTTTCTTCAATAAACATTATAAATGTCATAATTGTAATCTTGTAAATGAGTAAAAAGTCTCAAAATTGTAGCTCAATTAATTTTGGAGTTATAGAGCAAACTGTGTATAAACATATTTCTATTTCAGGATTTTTTAGGCGTGTTTTAAATGTGACCGCGTTTCGTCACGCGGTCCTCATTAGTATAGCCCCACCCCCTGCAGCTCCAGCCGTATAAATTCGCCTCGGTGGAGCCGTTCACTCGCGAATCGCAGATAGCATCAGATAGCAATAGCATAGATATTTTGTTCATTGTTAGCTAGCTAATCAATTATGCCTCGTTCGTGCATCCTCCCTGGATGTCGCAATGGTCAGGGCACCCGTACAAATCATAACATGTTTTTAAATTGTGTGGTTTTATACCAAGTATCTGTAATGCTTGGATAGGTCAATGGATAAGGCGTTTGCCTTCCGTCCCAAACCTCACGGGTTCAAATCCTGCATGGTACAACTCTTTTTTTTATTTCTTTTTTTTTATTCATTCCAGATTAAAAACACACAAAAAAACTATTTACAAAAACAGCGTAACTCTTGGAAAAAGTAGCTGCTGTTACAGACAGAACTCGGATAAAAACAGAGCAGGTTTACTGGATCTCTGCTGCCTGCCTCTCCAGTCTCCACACAGTCAGCTCAGGGCAGGGGCTGGACACGAGCGCAGCATGCGCTGAAACCGCGCCCACGCACTGACACGCCCCTAGCGTTCCAGGGCAAGGCAAAATCATGTTTTTTCATGATTTTTGAGACTTAATTTTATAAGGTAAACAATGTTTTTAATCAGTCAGATTTAAATGGGTGATTAATAACACATATTTATGCCATGTGACAAACTAAAAACACACATTTAATTTCACTTTACACGGTCTTTAAATGAGTACACCTTTTCTTTGTACTTTGTCGTAGCCTGAAACAACCCCATGCAGCTGAGGTCCCCCCCTGGGCCAACCAAGCATGTATCTGGTGGGTCGAGCTCTATTTTGGGCTTCATCATATTAAATGTTTTTAGATTAATAACTGTGGCGTCTGCACCAGTGTCTATTTTAAAAGTTATTGGGACGCTGTGCACCTCCAAATTAACTGACCAGTCTTCCTGGCTGCTTATTTTCCCATTAATTTCACCCAAAAAATAAGGCTGCTTCACCTCCTCAGTGACTTCTCTCACTTGTTCTGAGTGACACGCACGCTCCCAGTGTCCCTGCCTGTGACACTTATTACACTTGCTCTTGAGTGCGGGGCATTTCTTAATGTCTGAGTGTTTGGGTTTTCCACATCCCCCACAGCTCTCTGATTTCTGTGCTGTTTGGTGGTTGCCTTTCCACGTGTGGCCCGCTGTGACGACGTAGCGTGTTCACGTGAACCTCGTGTGGATTAGACTGAAGACTGACTTGCTTAGTAATCTCCTCTGCCTGCCGCGCTTGTTCAATAACTTCAGTTAATGTTAAGTCTGCTTTTAGTTGAAATCTGCGGGACAGTTCTTTATCTTTGATGCCCACTACCAGACAATCTCTGATGTGCTCATCACGTTTGTCTCCAAACTCGCAGTGCTCTGCTAGCTCGTACAACACTCGAATGTACTGTTCTGCCGTCGCACCTGGCGACTGGCTGCGCTGATAGAAACAGGCCCGCTCGTGTATAACGTAGTGCTGGACGATAATTCAATAACGATAAATATCGCGATATACTTTTATTCAATAACGATGATATGAAGTTTAAGCATATTTTCGATATTTCGATAGGATTTTACAACGTTTCACTGACGTTTTTCTGTTTCTGTTCGGGTTGGAGCGGCTGCTTCAACAACCCGCCCGGACAGAAAAAGCTGTGACACAAAACGTGCGTGGTGACGTCGTTGTTACGCAGCGCTCACTCCAGCAGCAGGCGTTAGCGGTAGCAGGCTAAAAGCTAAGCTAGTCTCCAAAGCGCGTTAAGTTTTCGCTTCAAAACGAGTCAAACGAGTGCTCATGACCGTCAGAATGTGACTGAACAAAGTTTCACAAGCGAAGAGAAAGCAGACGACATCACTGATGAGAGGAAAGACTAATTCGTCGGTGTGGACGTAGTTCGGTTTTGTTAAACTGCAGGTCTCATCTGCAGCGAGTCTTACTCGGTTTCTTTATTTTGCAAAACGTGACAAAGTCGTTCTAACTAGCGGTGGGAACATCTATTCTAACTTGTTTAATCTGAAGAGTTTCCACTCGATAGAATATGATGAGAGTCAGAAGATGAAGAACAATAAAGTTTGAGCCAACGTTTCCCTGAAACTACGACGTAAACAAACAGCCCCAGCAGCGCTGCATGTTTTTTTATTCAAAATAAAACAAATTCATCAGAAGAAGAAAAAACACTGAATGAAAATGTGCAGAAAGACGAAAATAGTGTTTTAATATCTGCCCCTTGTTTAAAAAATACAAAATAACTACAAACAACAACCTTCACTTCACCTGCACCACACCTTCCCAACAACTTTGATTTAATCATATTTTAAAACATATAAATAGTTTTAGAAATGTTTATGGTGATATCAAGTCAACACAATCCTGTTTCCTGATTTACAACTCAGCTCCTTCAAACTAGTCCTAAATGGAGGTTTTACAAACATTTACATTCCCTTCAGGGTTTAATAACTTTAAACAAATTTTAATTGAATATTTGGGGGGTAATTTTTTTTTCAGTTTTATACATGACTTGTAAAATACTATGTTCAACCAAATCATAAAATTTTAATAATTTAAACTGATGAAATATTTGTTGGGTGACCATAGCACTTCCTACTAATAATTCTTATAGCTCTTTAAAAACAAAACAAAAAAAAACAGGGTTTGTAATAGTTTTACATGCTTTTCCCCAAACTTCAATACAACAGATTAAATATGGAACAATCATTACATTATTCAATATATTCAAAACTTTGTCATTCAAAAACTATTTTACTTTATACAGTAATGCAATTGATTTTGTTATTTTTATTCTTAAGTAATTTCCATGAGATTTCTATGTCAGCTTCTTATAAATAACAACAAGATGTTTAAAGTTAAAACTATTAATATTGACACAGTTGAGAATTTTATGGCAAGAAAGTTCATGCTCAATAATCCACGTACCAAATCCAATAATTTTCAGTCGGGTCATCTGGACAGTTTCTTTTTATAGAAATTGGATGGAGGATGGAGGGTGAAACGTTTCTATAAAAAAGAAAGTGTCCAGATGACCCGACTGAGAATTATTGGGTTGAGAAGTTTATGTTTATTTGATGGTGATTTCCATCTTTTTGGAGGCTAAATACAAATACAAGGAGAACATTAATTTATTTGTATAGTTTATAGTTTTTTTTTAGGCTTTTATATTGTTTATATCGATATCGAATTATATCGATATCGACCGAAATTAAGAACTATATCGTGATAAAAATTTTGGCCATATCGTCCAGCCCTAGTATAACGTTACGGCGAGGAATGAAGTACTCGTCAAACTTCTTAAGAACAGCTTCAAGGTTTTTCTTTTCCTCTTCGTCAGCAAAGTTGAACGAGCTAAATATCTTTTCAGCTTCGCTCCCCATAGCATAAATGAATCAGAGTCAGAGTCAGAGAGTCTTTATTGTCATTTGCACCGCATGTGGTACATGTGATAAAAATGAGATTATGTACACAGGGTCCCAGTTACATCCAACAACAAATGCAAGAGAAAAACAGTAATAACATCTAGGATTAACTAAGAAAAACATTAACTAGTAATACACTAAGCCCTAATGTAATAGAAAAACATCATTATAAACAGCAGCACGAACACGAGTCTGTATGAGCAGATGGTCACAAATGAACACAGCAACAAGAAAACAGATCAGCATCAGCATGATGTGATATTTTGCAGTGTTTATTCGTGTTGATTATTTATTCATGAGTCTAACAGCCTCAGGGTAGAAGCTGTTCCTCAGTCTAGTGGTTCTACATTTGATGCTCCTCAACCTCCGTCCTGAGGGGAGTGGGGCAAAGAGTGAGTGTGCTGGGTGAGTGAGGTCTTTCATGATGCAGGTGGCTCTTTTCCTGCATCTGGAGGTGTAAATGTCTGTGATGGTGGGGAGACTGACTCCAACAGACTTCTGTGCAGCCTTCACCACTCTCTGTAGAGCTTTCCTCTCTGCAACTGTGCAGCCTCCATGCCACACGTTGATGCTGGAGCACAGGATGCTCTCCACTGCACACCTGTAGAAGGAGGTGAGAACTGGGCTGCTCAGACCAGCTCGTCTCAGCCGTCTGAGGAAGTAGAGTCTCTGATGACCTATCTTGATCAGGCTGGTGGTGTTGTTGCTCCAGCTGAGGTTATCATTCATGTGTACACCCAAGTACGTGTAGCTGAGTGAACTCACTTGTGTTTCTCCATTGTCCTTATTTAGCTTCGATGCTAACTGGTAGCGCGAAAATCTCTGTTTCCACTCCGGCCACTCGGCAAGTCAGTCAAACTTGAATTCAATCGGTGGGTTAAACTTCGCCATCACGATTCTTCCTTTTAGGCACTTCTGACACCATGTAATGTACTTTCTCGTACATAAATATAGATGAATAAGAGGATGCAGGTCGTCTTCACACCACGTACTTTATTGAACCAAGCCTGAACAAACCAGTTTTCCGCTCGGGAAAGCCCCTTACAGCCGTACCCAGCATGCTTTGCGCACGCACTCTTAAAGTGACAGTACGGCTTATACCATTCATTACAAACACTTTAACAAAGTCTGAAACAAATTAACAAACGAGGCAAAACACTTTAACAAAGTCCTGAAACAAATTGACAAATTCTGAAACAAATTAACAAACGAGGCAAAACACTTTAACAAAGTCTGAAACAAATTAACAAACGAGGCAAAACACTTTAACAAAGTCCTGAAACAAATTAACAAACGAGGCAAAACACTTTAACAAAGTCCTGAAACAAATTAACAAAGTCTGAAACAAATTAACAAACGAGGCAAAACACTTTAACAAAGTCCTGAAACAAATTAACAAATTCTGAAACAAATTAACAAACGAGGCAAAACACTTTAACAAAGTCCTGAAACAAATTAACAAATTCTGAAACAAATTAACAAACGAGTGAATCACACGGAAAGGGAATGTCCTAAATCCGAGGCTGACCCGGAAGTGATGACCCAGAAGTGATGACGGAAGCTGCCATTTCGACCCAAGATGGACAACAGTCGAGTCGTGTTTTGTCCGTTATGTGGGACACCTATAAGTATATTAACACGGTTTATTTTTCGTGCGGTCGTTCCTTGGAGTTTTTAAAATTGCACAGAGCAGATGGATGCAGGAGAGGGGACATCTCAACAACCGGACAATGCTAAACAAAGTACCGTAAGTTCAGCGTAATGTTAGCTTTTTTAATTAGCCTGTGAATAAAAAATATTAGCGCTATTGGTTACCTCATTTTGATTTTTGAGACCGATCTTTTTTAATTTCAGCAGAACAACCTGGCCTATCTAAGTTTTTCAAAGAGTACCGAAGCTCCAAGTCCAAAGAGAGTCAGGATTTTAACTACGGTCCGAGAGGAAAACACGTGCATGTAAGCTGTACAGGTAACAGTACTGACCTGACTCGCTGACTGTGAAACTGTAGTGGCACAAATTAGACCATAGAGAAACACATATGTATGTATCGTGTTTATTTATTGATTTTTTTTTACCTCTTATACGTTAAATTGCTCTCATCTTTGTCATAGATAAACGTTGGATTGATGGTGCCAAGTGGGACTGGTTTAAAACCTAGAGGGAAAATGGTCATGTTATTTGTAGACCCAGAGGTAGGAGCACCCGAGATACTGCAACAAGGTGCCCAGAAAATGAGAAGCTTTAACAAGGACATACAAGAAGGACCGTACATCCTGTTGTATCCAGACTGCTCAGAGGAGTCACTGTGCCTGGATCAGAAAGACCATTCAAACTGGCTGATTATAAAAGGGAACCAGGAAGGCAATATTCCAGAATTACATTGTTTATTTGCCGTAAAACACATTTTAAATGAGGTGAGTGGATGTAAACATTAAATAAAGTATTTTAACTTGTTTCAATCTACTGAAAGATGCCTCCACAGTATCTATATGATCAGTTGTTTATTTTTACAGAAGTGGTCAGAGTCAGAGTCAGAGTCAGAGAGAATTTATTGTCATTTGCACCGCATGTAGTACATGTGTTGAAAACGAGATTATGTACACAGGGTCCCAGTTACATCCAACAACAAATGCAAGAGAAAAACAATAATAACATCTAGGATTAACTAAGAGAGACATCAGCTAGTAATACACTAAGCCCTAATGTAGTAGAAAAACATCATTATAAACAGCAGCACGAACATGAGCAGATGGTCACAGATGAACGCAGCAACAAGAAACAGATCAGTATCAGCATGATGTGACATTTTGCAGTGTTTATTCTTATTATTTATTTATTCATGAGTCTGACAGCCTCAGGGTAGAAGCTGTTCCTCAGTCTAGTGGTTCTACATTTGATGCTCCTCAACCTCCGTCCCGAGGGGAGTGGTGCAAAGAGTGAGTGTGCTGGGTGAGTGAGGTCTTTCATGATGCAGGTGGCTCTTTTTCTGCATCTGGAGGTGTAAATGTCTGTGATGGTGGGGAGACTGACTCCCACAGACTTCTGTGCAGCCTTCACCACTCTTTGTAGAGCTTTCCTCTCTGCAACTGTGCAGCCTCCATGCCACACGTTGATGCTGGAGCACAGGACGCTCTCCACTGCACACCTGTAGAACGAGGTGAGGACTGAGCTTCTCAGACCAGCTCGTCTCAGCCGTCTGAGGAAGTAGAGTCTCTGATGACCTTTCTTGATCAGGCTGGTGGTGTTATTGCTCCAGCTGAGGTTATCATTCAAGTGTACACCCAGGTACTTGTAGCTGGAGACCACCTCCACCGCAGATCCACCTATATACAGTGGGGTGTGGGTGTGTTTGTTCCTTCTGAAGTCCACAATCATCTCCTTCGTCTTCTTCACATTCATGTGAAGGTTATTCTCTTTGCACCAACTCTCCAGATGTTCCACCTCCTGTCTGTAGCTGGATTCATCATTATCTGTGATGCATCCCACCACAGCTGTATCATCTGCAAACTTAACAATATGACAGCCTGGATGTGTGGCTGTACAATCATATGTGAGCAGAGTAAACAGAAGAGGGCTCAGCACACATCCCTGAGGAGAGCCAGTGCTGAGGGTGATGGTGGAGGAGGAGAAGTTGTGGATCTTCACGGACTGTGGTCTGTTAAGAAGTCTAGACCCAGTTACAAATAGAGGGGCTTAGTCCAAGTGTGGATAGTTTGTCTATCAGAGTTTGGGGGATCATGGTGTTGAAGGCAGATGTGAAGTCCACAAAGAGCAGACGCACGTATGAGTCCTTCTGATCCAGGTGGGTGAGAGCAGTGTGGACCACGAGGAGATGGCGTCCTCTGTTGATCGGTTCTCACGGTATGCATATTGATGAGGGTCCTCACTGATGTTGACGGCTGCCTTGATGTGGGACATGACCAGTTTCTCAAAACATTTAGCGACTATCGGGGTGAGGGCCACCGGTCTATAGTCATTCAGACCAGTCACTGTGGAGCTCTTTGGGACTGGGATGATGGTGGCGTCTTCAGGCAGGTGGGAACTGACTCCAGTGCAAGTGAGGTGGTGAAGATGTCAGCCAGCACCTCACAGAGCTGGTCCGCACATTCCTTCAGAACTTTCCCTGGGATGTTGTCTGGACCCGTAGCTTTATGAGGGTTGATCCTTCTGAGACTACCTCTCACTTCTGCTGCGGTCACTTTGAGGTGCTCCTCGTCTGGTGATGAGGTGAGCCTGGTGCTAGCTGGTCTGTTTGGATCTTCAAAACGTGCATAAAACTTATAAACGTGCATAATGATGGCGGAGGAATACACTGCACTGTAAATAGTAAATGGAGCTTACTTATATAGCGCTTTCCAGCTCCCTGTGAGGAAACCCAAAGCGCTTTACAGTACCAGCCATCCACCCATTCCTACACACATTCATACACTGTAGTACTGTGAACGTGGTTTTACGTTGTAAACGGAATACGGCAGATGGACCGGTTTTACGTCATAAACGTAAAGCAGCGGCGGAAAATATTGTACTTTACGTGGTAGAGCGGCGGAGAATATTGTACTGTACGTGATGAGGTGGCCGAAAATATTGTACTGTACGCAGTGCAGCGGCGGAGGAATACTGTACTGTACTGTGAACGCGATTTTACGTCTTAAACGGAAAACGGAATACAGGTACAGCGGATGGACGGAGGAATACGGCGTCACCAGCATCCCAGTAGGACATAACTCTTTTTTTCCTTCATTATGGCTCCCAAATGTATGTGTTTTTTGATAATTATGTAGGGTACTTTGTTAGGATAGGCTAAGTGCTTGGTAATACAGTACTGTACATGTATACGGTGAAGTATGTACGTATATTCCGACTTACAACGAAAATCGGTTTACAACGCCGTGTAGGAACGGATCTACGTCGTAAGTCGTGGACTACCTGTATGTTGGAGGACGTTGTCACGTTGGGTTTTGTTGGTGATGTTTGACTGACGATTAATGTCCGCCGAAGCTGTTAGATTTATTCACCACGTCCTGATCCTGAAACATTTCAGTGAAGTTTTATGTGGTAACTTCCTAAAAGCACGGTTCAGAAGTGTGGAAACAATATCTTACCTGTAGTAGATAGCTCATTGAACAGCTCAGTTTAGACTGGACTGAGGAGCTTACAGCTAGTCAGGGCGGGACCGGGTGGATTGTTTCGAACAGCATATTCAAACATTTCCTCGCAGTTCACGTAAACACTATTTGCTGTCGCCCTCTGCACCAGCAAGTAGGGATGGATTATGATTCTAGTCTGGTCAAAATTCAAAACCGTTTTGTATACAGAACTATAACACAGCCTATTAATATCTTACAGAAAAGAGCTATAAGAATCATAACAAGAGTGCATTACTGTCATCCATCTAATATATTGTTTTCTAAAATGAAACTATTGAATTTCTATGATGTGGTGGAATATATTATTTCATTAATGTATAAAGCACAGAATCAAACACTACCTCCGAGTATTCAAAAACATTTTGTAAAGAGGGAAAGCAGTTATAACCTCAAGGGAACTGACATTTTTGTTAAACCACGTTATAGAGAGACTTCCGGTTTTGCACCTGATGGAGTAAGACGTGTCGGAGGGAGCTCCTGCAATCCTGCAAATTGTTCTTTTAAGAAAAGGTGCATTTGGGCATTTCATGTTGCCTGTCCTCTAAACTTTATAAGAGCTCTTTTATAAATCAAGATGCCTCCAAAATCTAAAAACACGATCAATTTGACGGCCGCAGCGGGGAGGTCTGCTCCCACGCTGTCATCACCGCCGCAGCTTGTGGAGACTTCACCGAGGGGCGCGGCTGCCAGGCGACAGCCAGAAGAAACTTCTTGGAACGTGTCGGAGTTTAAAGCTGAACTTCTCGGTGCACTCCGTGAAGAGATGGTGAGCATTTTTAAGACGGAGTTGGAGACGGCGCTGAATAATAATCTGTCCCAGATTAAGTCGGAGCTGCACAGCGTGAAGTCGGAGCTGAATGACAGCATTGTGGCTATTAAGTCGGAGGTGGATACATTAAAGGTGACTGTTGCAGGCATGGAGGGACCGCTGTCTTCATGCACTGATGATGTGATTTCACTCAAGAGTAATTTGGACAAGCTTTCGGTGCAGGTCCTCGCTCTTGATAATAAATGTGAGGAATTAGAGTCAAGATCTCGGCGGAATAATATTAGAATTATTGGATTTCCGGAGGAGCGTAACCCCATCAGCGCTAATATGATTTCTACCCTGCTTAAGGATGCGCTCGGCCTGGATAAGGAACCGGTGGTGGACCGGGCGCACCGATCTCTACAGTCTAAACCGAAGCCGGGTGAGCGGCCCCGCCCTATAATAGCTCGTTTACATTATTATACAGACTGCGCCGACATTCTACAGCGGGCCAGAGTCCAGCAGCGGGTAAAAGTGGGAGACGCCACAATCTCCATCTTCCCTGATTTTACTGCTCGGATTGCAAAAGCCCGTGCAGCTTTCAATGACGTCAGACATCAGCTCAGAGAGGTTCCGGACATACGGTTTGGGCTGCTGCATCCAGCTCGACTTTGCATTACTAAAGGAGGTGTCACGAGAGAGTTTACTTCACCTGTGGAGGCGGCTGCCTTCGTGAAAACACTGAAGACAAAATAAAACTGCCAGCACCACCTTAAAATTAAAACTATGGCTTGACTGTAAGTAAAAGTTTCAATCAGATTTTTCTTTATTTTAAAATGACTTTTGACAGTGGTGGCTGTATTGCTTATTTGAAATATTTTTGATCTTGTTTAGTTTAATATGAAGTGAGTGACGCTGTTCATATTGTTCAGTTTAGGAAAATTTTTGTTTAGGCTTTTTAGGTTGGTCTAAACTTTAGACCAACTGGAGACACAAGAGGATTTGGTGACATGTAATATACTTATTCTGTTATTAAATACACGATCGTTTATATTTGTTTGCAGGAGCTCCAACTGAGTTGGGGTGAATTGAGGTTGATGGTTGGGTTCAAAACCTTAAGTTTAGTCTTTAGGCTTATGACTCCTATTGGAGTTTGCACTGGTATTCCGTCGTTTGGGGATGGGATAATGGTAAGTGCTATCTGGGGGAGGGATGTGGTGTGTTGTGTGTGTGTGTTTTTATTTTTATTTTATTTTTATTCTTTACCTGGTACGTGGGGGCGGAGGCTGAATGTTTCATCAATATTAACGCATATTTTACATGGCTAATGCAAATAACTCAAATGTAAGATTTATTAGCTGGAATATTAGAGGTTTAGGGTGCGCTGTCAAGCGAAGTAAGGTGTTATCTCATTTAAAACGTTTGAAACCTGACATTGTTTTTCTACAGGAGACCCATATGAGAATTAAAGACCAGTCTAGACTTAAATGTTCATGGGTTGCAGAGGTACTCCACTCCAGTTTTAATTCAAAGTCTAGAGGGGTTGCTATTTTAATAGGTAAATCTGTACCATTCAAAATGTCTAAAGTCATTTCAGACAAAGATGGCAGATATCTGATAGTATTAGGTACTTTATTCCATGTATCCACCTTGCTAGTTAATGTATATGCTCCCAATTTTGACAATCCTGGTTTTATGAATAAGCTGTTTGAAATTTTGCCATCTTTGAATGACTCTGTTTTGATTTTTGGTGGGGATATGAACTGTACTATAGATCCTCTGTTAGACCGTTCTAAACCTGTTCTAACCCAATCATCAATGGCTAGAACCCTAAATAGTTTCATGTTAAATAATGGTTGTGTTGACCCCTGGAGATCTCATAATCCGAACAATAAGCAATATTCTTTTTATTCACCTGTTCATCAGACTTTTTCACGTATAGATTATTTTTTTATAGATGCTAAACTTATGCCTAAAGTATCAAATGCTACATATCACCCAATCATTATTTCGGATCATGCTCCTGTCTCTTTTGATCTTCAGATTGCACCTGGGCCTCGATATCCCTCTCAATGGCGATTTAACACCTCATTATTATTAGATGATAAATTTCACAAATTTATTACGGACGCAATAGAGGATTTTATTGCACTTAATGATTCTGATTCTGAACCAATTTCTAGGGCGCTCCTGTGGGATTCTTTGAAGGCATATTTACGTGGTCAGATAATTTCATATTCTGCGCATGTGAGGAAATTGAAGATGTCAAAGATTCAGAAGCTTGTATCTGAGTTGGAATTGGTTGATCAACAGCTTGCAGCTACTCCATCTGATAATCTTTCAAAGCGTCGTTTGGTCCTACAAACTGAGCTGGATCTTATTACAACTAATGAGGCGGAGCGCCTTATGCTTCATTCTCGTGCTAGGTATTATGAACATGGAGACAAGCCAAGCAGATTATTAGCTCATCAATTGCGCCGCCAAGCAGCTTCACGTTCAATATGTCGTATTACAGACGGCTCGGGGGTCCAGCAGGAGGACATGCAAACTATTAATTTGGTTTTTTCATCATTTTATGAGTCCCTGTATAAATCTGAACTTCCAACAGATCTGACTGATATGCATAAGTTCCTGGATGAGCTTCAGTTTCCTTCTTTACACCCAGAATTGATTGATCATCTAGAATCTGGTCTGACTATCCAGGAGTTAAATACCTCTTTACGAAAATATGCA
>JBBPBX010054052.1:0-23615 GCA_038048925.1 Garcialebias charrua
AATTTATACCACACTTTTCATTAATAAAAATCTACAACAATAAAACAAGTGATAAAATCAAGTAAAATCAATAATAATATCAACTAAGATTAAAGACAGAATCATGTGGAGGCAGAATAGGCCTGCTTAAAAAAATAAATAAATAAAACAAGTGATAAAATCAAGTAAAATCAATAATAATATCAACCAAGATCAAAGATAAAATCATGTGGAGGCAGAATAGGCTTGCTTAAAAAGAAAAGTCTTTAAGCCGTTTTTGAAGTCAACCAGTGACTGTGGAGCTCTCAGGTAGTCAGGGAGGGAGTTCCATAGGCGGGGGGCAGCCACACAGAATGCCCGGTCTCCCATGGTCCTTAATTTGGTTCGTGGAATGTGAAGTAGATTACTGTTCTGTGATCGTAGAGACCGGGTGGATGAATATGGTGCAAGAATGTCCTTTAGATAGTCAGGTGAAGTTCCGTGTAAGCATTGGTGTGTAATGAGAGCAGTTTTGTACTGAATTCTGTAGGTGACAGGAAGCCAATGGAGGTTATGGAGAATGGGTGTAATATGTTCAAATTTACGAGCTCTCAATAAAATCCTTGCTGCACTGTTTTGAATATATTGAAGCTTCTGAAGATTTTTGCCAGGGATTCCAATAAACAGGGAGTTGCAGTAGTCGAGCCTGGAGGAGACAAAGGCATGGACGAGTTTCTCAGCATCAGAAAAAGTCAGAGATGGGCGAAGTCTGGAGATGTTTCGAAGATGGAAGAAGCAGGTTTTAAACAGATGCTTAATGTGATTTTCAAATGTAAGATGAGAGTCCATTTTTATTCCAAGATTTGTAACAGAGGTGGAGAGGGGGATGTCTTGACCAGAGAAGGAGATTGTTGTTAAAGTTGATGTTTGTATCTGGTGAGGGGTGCCAATCATTATGGCCTCAGTCTTGGAGCAGTTTAATTGAAGAAAGTTCTGATTCATCCATGCCCTTATTTCCTCCAGGCAGGTAGAGAGGGCAGTGAGTGAAGATGGAGATGGGGATGGTGAGGATGCTCCAGTCCTGATGTAAAGCTGTGTATCGTCGGCATGAAAACTTTTCATTCATTCATTCATTCATTCATTCAACCTTTATTTATACAGGCTAGCCTCGTTGAGTCACGGGGACTCATTTACAAGAGGGACCTGTCTCACTCACACCAAACAACCATCCACTCTCACACCTAGGGTCAATTTAGAGTCACCAATCAAAAGAAATGTTGAACTGATTAATAATTTGACCTAAAGGCAGCATGTAAAGGGAAAACAGCAGGGGCCCCAGAACTGACCCTTGAGGGACACCACAGGAGACACCGACTGTCTGGGAAGTGGCATTGCCAAGACTAACACATTCCAGCCTATTGGAGAGGAAAGATTTGAACCAGTCCAGGACAGTGTCACAGAGACCGACCTCCACATGAAGACGGTGGAGGAGGATACTATGGTCCACAGTGTCGAAAGCTGCAGTGAGGTCAAGGAGGACAAGGATGGAGGGAGAACCAGTGTCAGCAGCCATGAGGACATCATTGGTAACTCTCAGCAATGCAGTCTCAGTACTGTGAGCTACTCTGAATCCAGACTGGAACTTCTCATACAGAGAGTGTTGCTGTAGGTGGTCCTGCAGCTGAGCAGCAACTGCTTTTTCCAGCACTTTAGACAGAAATGGGAGGTGGGAAATTGGGCGGTAATTAGAAAAAATGTCGGGATCCAAATTAGATTTTTTCAGAAGAGGCCTAATGATGGCAGTTTTTAGAGGCAGTGGAACATGACCAGATTGTAGAGACTTATTTATTATTTGTGTGATTAATGGGCTAATTGCAGAGTGATTGGATTTTATGAGAGACGAGGGGAAGGGATCCAGGGCGCAGGATGAAGGCTTCATTTTCTTGATGATGGACTCCACCTCACTCTGAACAACTTCATCAAAGCTGCTCAGGGACCCAGGATGCAGACGGGTAGATGGTAAACGAAGATCAGGGAGGTTGTGGAGCTGAGATCTGATAGTGTCAACTTTGTTTTTAAATGATGAAAGGAACAGGTTTGAACAGATTCCTCAGGAGTTTGTTTAATGGGATTAAGCAGATGAGTTATTGTGGAGAAGAGCTGTTTAGAGTTACCAGGGCAGGTGTTGATGATGTTGGAATAATATATGGAACATAACACCAATATTGTTAAGATTAGTCACGTGGGGTATTGAACGCTCTTCACTTACGTCATCAGCAAGGAACTATTTAAGGTGTGGTATTGACGCAGCTGAGTTGATTGGAGTGGATGGAAGTCTGTATGTATCTGATGACTTTCCTGCGAGAAATAAACCTCCTAAAACTAAATGCTGAATCCTGAACCGTTCTTTGTCCGACCTAACCTGCCCTAAGATGGCGAATCAAACAGGTTATGGGCCCAGAGGGGACAAGGAAGGTCGCTGGCAAAGATTGTGCTTCGTCGGAAAAGAACGAAGACGAGGAGGTAACACGGAGTTCATCTGTTACAGCTGTGGACTGAGGGGACACAAAGCAAGGCAGTGTCCGATGAATGAAACACAGCGACAGTGGTGCCGTGTGTGTAAGAGTCCACGTCATGCAGAGAATGGCTGTTGGCGAAAGAAGATGGAAAATGTGAACCAAGCGACCGATGAAGTGGAGGATGATCACTCGTTCGCATTCAAAACAAACGACGCTCAGATCAGCGGATGGAAACAGAGAGGCCTGATGGTGGACACCGGAGCGACCTCACACATCATCACTGATGTTAACAGGTTCAAACGCTGGGATGACACGTTTGAACCAGAACAACACTTCATCGAGCTCGCTGACGGGACGAGGACGAATGGTGTGGCGGTGAAGAGAGGTGACGCGGAGGTCTGGCTGCGGGACACACAAGGACGAAGGATGAAGGTGGAGATCAAACGGGCGTTATACGTCCCAACGTACCCACAAGACATCTTTTCTGTGAAGGCGGCGACGTCCAGGGGAGCCTCAGTCAACTTCAACCAAGAATGCAGTCAACTCATCGCCAAGGACGGTACAAGGTTTGACATTAGTGTCTATGATAGACTTTATTATCTAGACATATTTGACAATGACAATAAAAATGATGAAAAATATGAGGATGAACAATGTAATGTGACTTCAGGTTGTTATGACATTCAGGAGTGGCATAAAATTCTAGGCCACTGTAATTTCCAAGACCTGTTAAAATTAGAAAATGTGGTAAAAGGCATGAAAATCAAAGGGAAGGGTGACAAAACGAGCCTAGATTGTGAAACTTGCATTTTGGGTAAATTCTGTCAATACAGAAACAGACAAGCTGATGCAAAAGCAGAAAATGCTCTCGAATTAGTACATACTGATTTAGCTGGTCCAATTGAGCCTTCTGCAAAAGATGGATTCAGATACACATTAGCGTTTACAGAGGACTATTCTGGTACAATATTTGTTTACTTTCTTAAAGCTAAGAGCGACACAGCCAGAGCTACCGAAAAGTTTATTGCAGATGTTGCCCCATATGGTAAAATAAAATGCATTAGATCCGATAATGGTACGGAGTTCACATCAAAAGACTTTCAGTCTTTAATGAGTACTAATTCTATCAGACATGAGACATCTGCACCTTATTCACCGCATCAGAATGGCACAGCTGAAAGAAGCTGGAGAACATTGTTTGAAATGGCAAGATGTATGTTGATAGAAAGTAATCTACCTAAAGAGTTGTGGACTTATGCTGTAATGGCTTCTGCAGTAATTAGAAACAGGTGTTTCAACAACCGATTGAAACAGACTCCATATTACCTGCTGACAGGAAAGGTGCCTGACCTTTCTAAGGGCCAGTTTACACGGCGCGTATTTTGAGTGTAACCGCTACTTTTTCTTTGCGACTTTGCTTATCGCCTACACGACGCTGCTGGCCCCCCTCGATGACACCGATACTTTTCTGACCCTGCTCTCAAGGTGGAAGTTTTTCGCAGACCCCCCGCTGATAATGTAAACATCTCCCGTGGAGCTTTTGTGTCAACCACATGCGCGCAGCCCGCATGCGCGTGGACAGTCTGACATTTCACGTGTCACGTTGCAAAATATAACAGTTTAACAATAATAAACAGTATTTATGTTGGCGTGGGAGATGTAAATTTATCTGAACTACAGTATCTATCTGGACTCGTTACATTTTTTAAACAGTGCGTAACGTGCTGTGAAAATGAAGACAGCAGGTTTATTTTTTATTTATTTATTTATTTATTCAGCACCAAAGTTTAAACACAAACACTGAGAATTAAACTGAACACACTATTAAAACACGTGAACCGAACTGTAACTATGTTAATGAACTGGACTCGTGCTGTGTGTTCATCTGGACCCATCAGAACCGCCGAACCGTCTGCCTGCTGGAGCGACAGCTTCTCCACCTGGCAGAAATAAATAAATAAATAAATAAAAACTCAGTTGTTGTGTGATCAAAGTAAACACAAGCAAACATTATATTAAGAACGTTGATTTACCTGCTGTAAGTCAGCTGTTTATCACGCTGGAAAGTCCGGTTCTGGTCCACAGTCCACTCAGCGGTTCTGGTTCTGGTCCACAGGCTCAGCGTGTGTGGTGTGCAGCTTGTTAGATGAAGAGAGTCCCACTGACTCAAATCTGTTGACTCTTATCCAAATTCCAGCTTTAACTTGTTGTTAACTTGTTGACAACAACTTGTAGTTAGCTGATTTTAGCCAGAGGAAAACAGACAAAGCAGCTGGTCTGTTTACCTCAGGCAGCGCATGCGCAGTAGTGAAGGTTCCAAAAATCACAGCGCCATCTAATGGCCCAGCATGGTAACTACAATGAAATCATGAGGACGGGGGGTGGAGGGGGAGAGAGTCGTATCCACAGAATTCGACCGTGTCAATGCAAAACTTTTCACCTAATTAACATACCCAAAACATCCGTTTCCCCCACACAGTGTCCGTGTAAACAGGGCCTTAAAATGAAAGAATTTGGGTGTGTGTGCTATACATATAGACAAATTAAGAAAAAGCTGGATCCGAGGTGTGAAAAAGGTATCTTTGTGGGTTATGATAAATACAGCCCAGCGTATTTAGTCTATTACCCAAACACAGGAAAAATCTGCAAACATCGACTGGTTAAATTTGTAGCTCATACTATGAATGAATGGCAAACTCATAATATGAATGAATGGCAGACTCATAATATGAATGAATGGCAGACTCAGACTATGAATGAAAGGCAAACTCAGGATGATCCTGACATGTTTGATGATGTTTTTAGATATAGAAGAACTATCCCTGGTAAGTCAGAATTAAGAGCAGAACACCAGGTGTCACAGGGAGCACATGGGAGTTCTACTGAGCCTGCAGTGAGTGTAGAGAGCACAAGTGTTAGACAGGAAACACAAGAGGTCTCATCTGAACCTATTTCAGAAGAAGAAAGCACAAGTGATGAACAAAATGCAAATGAACCTGGTCTACGACGTTCTGAAAGAGAAAGAAAAGCACCAGCATATCTAAAAGATTATGAATGTATGGCTGGGAGTGCTGATGATGAAGAGATAAATGTTGACTATTGCTATCGTTCAGTGTTTAGTACACCACAAAGTTACAGAGAAGCAATAAATTCACCTAAAGCTGAAAAATGGATAGAAGCAATGAAAGAAGAGATGGAATCCCTAACGGAGAACAAAACATTTACACTGACCAGACTGCCAGAAAATAAAAATGCAGTGGGGGGTAGATGGGTCTTCACGATTAAGAATAACATAGATGGAACTGAAACCTATAAGGCCAGATATGTAGCGAAAGGTTACAGTCAAGTAGCTGGTATAGATTATAAAGAAACATTCGCACCAACAGCAAGTATGACGTCTGTACGCAGCTTAATGCAAATGGCAGCTCAGTACAATCTAAAGTTACATCAAATGGATGTTAAGACGGCCTATTTACATGCTCCTATTGACTGTGAGGTATACGTGGAACAGCCTGAGGGCTTTGAAGTCAACACAGATTCAGATGAAAAACTAGTGTGTAAATTAAACAAATCATTGTATGGTTTAAAACAATCAGGACGCAACTGGTATAAAATGCTCCATGACTATTTGGATGAAAATGGTTTCATACAGAATCCTGCTGATCACTGTGTTTATACAAGACAAAACTTAAATGAGAGAATAATTGTTATTTTTTGGGTTGATGACCTCATCATAGCAGCAAATGATGATCTTTTGATAAACAGAGTAAAAGAAATGCTGAAAACAAGGTTCAAAATGAAAGATATGGGGACACTTAAATATTTCTTGGGCATTGACTTTACACAGACAGATGGTGAAGTAAAAATGAACCAAAAGATGTACATACAGAAAATTCTTGAAAGATTTGGTATGTCTGAATGTAGCACGAGGTGCACCCCATGTGAACAGAAGTTAAACTTTGAGTGTGAAAGTAAACTTGTTGATCCGAGACATTATCGTGAGCTTGTGGGTAGCCTGATTTATGTTATGACATGTACAAGACCTGATCTTAGTTGGGTTGTGAGCAGACTTTCACAGTGTTTAGCTCAACCAAGAGAATGTAACCTGATCGCAGCTAAACATGTGCTGAGGTACCTGAAAGGGACAATGGATAAAAACTTATGCTATAAGAGGTGTGAAGAGAAACTTCAACTTGTAGCATATAGTGATGCAGACTGGGCAGGAGAACAAAGTGACAGGAGAAGCACTACAGGATATTGTTTCAGCCTTAGCAAAAATGGACCAGTTGTCTCATGGAAGTCAAAGAAGCAACAAACAGTGGCTTTATCAACATGTGAGGCAGAATATATGGCCCTGGCAGCAACCACACAGGAAAGTCTTTACCTTATACAGCTCTTAAGTGCAATGGACAAAGACTGTGTATGCATGCCAGTGACAATATTTGAAGATAACCAAGGAGCAATAGCTCTAACAAAAAACCCGGTACATCGTCAAAGATGCAAACACATTGAAACCTGTACAGTAATCTGTGAAACTGCAACCAAAATCATCAATGAAAAACAGGAAAGTTTAGATACAAACCTAAACTCTGAAGCAGAACTTTGGGGTTGAAAGCAGCATCTTGGGTTTTGTTGTGTTGCAGTATGTCATTTAAACTACACTGTTCCTCTTTAAAATTTGCGACTGTTGTTTCCAGAACCTCCATTTCTTCCATATCCAGTTCCTCTCGTTGTTGTTCAGCCTGATCTCCGCATCTCTGTTAGCTAAAGCTTCCTTAAAATAATAGATACGGAACTGGTACAAATGAACCGAACTCAAGAAGATGAGATTACTGCAAATGATACAGAAAACTAACTCGTAGTCTAAAAATACAACACTTTCTTATCGTCGTTAGTGTCGTTACTGGATAAACAGCGTACTTCCGGTCACTCTTCTTCGTGTGTTTCAGCTGTGCAGTGGTATTATTTGCTCCTCATCGACGCCATCTGTTAAAGAGAAGAACTGCAGTGAGTGCAGCACGTCTGAAGGACCGAAAACTTGAGATCTGTCTGCGGAATCGTAGAAAGTAGAACAAATATATAAATGGACTTATATACGTATATTGAAAATTTTAAGTCAAGTCTTCTGGACGGGTTTTTAAAAAAAATGTAGAAACGTTTCGTCTTTTTTCCGAAAGACTTCAGTCTTCAGGAGGATGACGCTTCATTGAGCGCTGAATCAAACGTGACGTCGCAGCCTTGTTGAATTTGGAAAAAATGAAGGGACAGTCAAGTCAAGGCTCTTCTTCACAAGTGGTAATGTGATGGAATGAAACTGTGTACACAGGGTCCCAGTTACATCCAACAATAGTTTTTTTCTTTCTTTTGCCACAGTAATAATAATAATAATACAGTAATGAATTTAATTTATAACGCACTTTTCATTAATAAAAATCTCAAAGTGCAACAAAGCAAAAATCAAATAAAACAGGTGATAAAATCAAGTAAAATCAATAATAATATCAACTAAGATATGATAAAATTATGTGGAGGCAGAGCTTGCTAAAAATAAAAAAAAATAAAAAATAAAACAAGTGATAAAATCAAGTAAAATCAATAATAATATCAACTAAGATCAAAGATAAAATCATGTGGAGGCAGAATAGGCTTGCTTTAAAAGAAAAGTCTTTAAGCCGTTTTAAAAGTCAACCAGTGACTGCTTTTTCATTCATTCATTCAACCTTTATTTATACAGGCTAGCCTCGTTGAGTCACGGGGACTCATTTACAAGAGGGACCTGTCTCACTCACACCAAACAACCATCCACTCTCACACTCACACCTAGGGTCAATTTAGAGTCACCAATCAGCCTAACAAGCATGTTTTTTGGTCTGTGGGAGGAAACCGGAGTACCCGGAGGAAACCCACGCATGCACGGGGAGAACATGCAAACTCCACCCAGAAAGGCCCCGGACCGGGATTTGAACCGGCAACCTTCTCGCTGAGAGGCAGCAGCTCTACCAGTTGTGCCACCGTGCTGCCCGTGGAGCTCTCAGGTGCTCACAGTGAACTAAAGGCCCCAGTATGGCGGTAATACACCGGAAGGTTGTAAGCTGCCGTTAAACCTCACGGAAGAAGAAGAAGGCCCTAGTATAGCTCTGCGTTGGGCCGAATGACGCTCGCCGTGCAAACACCGCTGCACAAGCCTTTGAGCGCGGGCATGAACGCGCCAAGCTCAAATTTTACGACCGCTTACGCACGTTGTCTCACAATAAACTGCAATAAACTGCCCGGCGCCGGACTGTTTTGTATGTGACACAAATGTATTAAATTCCCTTCTTCATCCTTGATCTGGACTTTTCTTTTGTTTGTTTTTTGCCAAAAGTCAAGTGATCGCTTCCTCCTCGCTGAGGAAATGAATGAGTTTGTCACGAGCGAACTAAACTGATGTCCAACATGGCTACGCAAGGCTCTAAATATTTCATGGTGTTCTGGTGTGCTGGACCAGCGCTCCCTGATTTGTGTTTAACATATAAACACAGAAAACCGCTGTGCAGCCCATGCCTTTTTCCCCCCACCCGACCTGTCAATCAATTCAGTAGGCGTGTCAGCAAATGACCAATCAGCGACCTCAATTTGTCCCGTAGGCCCTGCTGCTGCTCATATTATGTCAAGAATTTGGAGCAAAAACGCTGGAGCTTCAGGCTGAGTGAGACGCTCAGCTGCGACCTGCGGAGTGGGGCGGGGCGTAAATTTGGCGTCACTGTCCAGTTTCCACTACCTCCGCTCAGCTCAGGTCCGCCTGGATGCGCTGCTCCGAGACGCATGCGCGGGAATTGCGAGATCGCGCGATAAATCAAGTGATAAATAATGAAGTCAGGACAAAACAATTCATTCGATGGAAGAAGGAGAACAACAGTAGAGACTGCTGCCTTGATCTCTCGTAAATGAGCGACAGGACATGGTTTGAGCAACAGGAAGTGATGTATTACATTTCAGAATAAAATACTTTATTTATTTATTTATTTCTTGTATTGCGTTTGTAGGCGTAGTCATAAATGATAGTTTGACAGCATTTTTGTACAAATAAATCCGTATAGAGCTAGGATTAGTCCGCCCGTGGTGATTTTATTTTGTAAATACGGATGTTGTGCTTGTTCCTTTTCCTGTTGGTGCGACGTAATCTTCAAAAGTGACTCCGGCACAGCTCCGGTGTCCGGCAGAAATAGAAATATTTTTAATTTTGACGGACTGCCGTCCGCTCGGCACAGCTCTCCGCCATAGTGCGGAGCCAGTGTAAATTCTGTCATTGATTATAATGGGTGCGTATTTGCTGCGGAGGTCGGACCGGAGCGGGGCGGAGCCGGAACGCATGTAGTGTAAATTTGGCGTTATAAGTGCTGTCTGCCTCTGGTATACTCGGATACTGGCCTGTATGTGATTTGGCTCGTTAACAGAATTCTCTGTGGTGTTTTCTTCGTTTATTTTGTGAAAAAGTGTCCAGAAATTTTGGGTCGGGCTAACGTTAGCATTCCCGGAGCTGAAGCTGCATGCAAGCGCTGTGATCGTTTGTTGTGATCAAAAAATTTGGTTCTGTAGACTGCTGGT
Source organism: Garcialebias charrua (assembly GCA_038048925.1). Lineage (NCBI taxonomy): Eukaryota > Metazoa > Chordata > Actinopteri > Cyprinodontiformes > Rivulidae > Garcialebias > Garcialebias charrua. The sequence goes on from JBBPBX010054052.1 coordinate 10,065, forward strand.
TGTCAGATTTCATTTTTTCACACATTTCTGTCAGTTTATCTGTTTTGTTTCATCTCTAGGCATGTAATATCGTTGAAAGACTGCTTAACCGCAATGTTTTATGATATTTATGAGTGTTTTAGGGCGTTAAAGAAGTCCGTTCGACGCTAAAATCCGACCAATAGCAAAGGCCCGTGAACGCGTCGTTGGAACGGCACGTCACCGTGTGTGACGTAGAGGGCCGTGAGGTACAGTATAGAAGACTACAATACCCAGTAGCGCTTGGGTTGAGAACTACATGTTTTGTCTTCGATGAGAGTCGGTTACGCTGTTAAAAGTGACGCAGGCAGGGTGGGACGGCCCACTCCTCGTCTGTTTTCACTTCAGCTACCAGAGTGCACAAGCTTCAGGCTTGTTCGTCCATTACTATCTTTGAAAGACTGTTTCATCGCGGTGTTTTTGAGATTTTAATGGGTGTATTGAGTCAGTTGATCTGAGACTACCGATCGCCATGTGACCAGGTCACGTGACACTGGAAGCTGCATCTGGTTTAAGGGAACCGACTGTTTTCTTTTTCTTTTAAGAAAAAGTTTAAAAATCACAGTACCTGTTCTAATCGATGTTAGTCACATCAAGTTGTCGCTTATAAGAACGCAGTTCTGGCGATCATCACGTAAAGGCTCTAACTCTTTCTGTGGGGTAGTTTTTGTTACGTTTTGTTGGGTGCTTTTCGTGAGCTAAAAGCTAAGGCTCCGCTCGCGGGTGACAACAGCGCCTCTATAGCGGTCAGAAAGAGAAATTGCAGTCGCTGTGATTAAAGCATATCACGCTCTGCACCCCCATCTGCTGGATGCTGTGAAGACTACGGTTCATGTATTTCTGTCTGCATTTCAACTGTCCTGTTTTTTTTAATAGAGTTCATTTTGAAATGTTGAACACACAGCATCTTTTAATTTGATTTTCACGTAAAATCAATATTGATAGCAGAACAGTTTCACAGAATTAATGCAGACATGTCTGCATTGTGATAAAACTTAACACCTTTATCATAAATTCTGTGCACACAGGCTGTCCATTTTATTTTAAACTGCAAGTTTAAAATAACACACATGAGGCATCTTTTGTCTTGATTTTCACAAAAATCACACAAAGATAGCCGACCTTGTTGATCTTGTCACAGGTCGACAAATTAATGAAAATCACTGATTTTTATTTGATTTCACATCTTGGATGTTACTGAGCAGCACACACACCCCAGTTTATTTTGGATACAAGTTTATTTAAAATAACACGCTGGAAGGCCTTGCTCTCTCCTGTTGATTGTCCATGCATTGTGATTCAGTTTCAATGGATCTGCATGACAAAAAAAAAATGTGTGCATGATGTGGCAACCTGGGAAATTTTACAGTAAATACTTGCATTTGAATCTGAATCACTTTTATAAGCGTTTGTGTGAATAAACAGAGACCAGGCTTAGGTTAGTTAGTAACTGTTGTTTGATTATAAGTTCTGGATGAAGTTAACACTACCTACGGGTATTTAACTTTAAAGCTCCCCTGACATGATCTTTCAACTTTCCAAAAAATGGTACAACATATATAAATATTAAGATTGACCTCTGACCGTTTTTGCTAAAATAATGTTAAATGAATGAAAATTCCTCCCAAAAACAGTTTAAAATTAGCGCCATTTTTTTAACACGATAAATAGGGATTTCGCCGTCGCAGGATGATGACGTCATAACAAGAGACGTGTCTACTGCGCAGCTTGAAAACAATGGAGGAGCTACAAACTCGATCCGTCCAATTTAGCCATTTAAAAGTTAATATTTTAGCGGATTGTCTGCAGAGAAGCCAAAGTTATTTCCAGTAAACAGCAGGTTATAATTTTTTTTCAGCTCCTGCTGGTTTTTGGAGACTTTTCACTTCAGGACGTGAGCAGCTCTGTGAGGACTTACAGCATAGTTTCCACAGCACTGAAATGGTAATATATTAGTTAATGGTTCTAATAATTATTCAACATTAATTTATAGTTTAAAAAATTAGTCCCTTTTAAAATATCTGTTAAATATATTATTCTTTTATTTTATTTTGTTTGTGTTTTCAGGTTTCCAGGTCTCCAGTCCATCACCTGAGGCTCTTCCTGAACCACTAGTACAACCCAGACTTTCACATCACAGCAGGTAAGATTGCATCAACGAAAAGAATAGTACTCAACAATATTCTTTGATGTAAATCTGTTGATTTTCTGTGGTTCTGATGAGGGAAGTGACAAAGTGGATGCAGCATTCAGCCCATAATGGACCCAGATGTCCCCTGCGTCCAGACCTACAACACCTGGACATCCATGAGCGTGGCGGAGCGAGGATTCACAGAAATGTCTTCACCTGAAGAGTGGACCGAGGTGGAGAACAAACCTTGATATTGTTCAACAACAGATGGAGACATCTTCAGGATCTGTAGAACATCAGGACTGCTGCAGAAAGCTACGTTTGTGCATCAAGACATTAAAATATGCAGAAATACTACAACTGGCCAGAGCATTGAGATGAAAATGAATCAATGAATTTAATATTTTTTCTGACTGTTCAAATGAACATATTGTTTGAAAAAAAAAAGGATAACAATGAACCAAGTGTTTCTGTAGTTATGTGTAAATAAAGTTACAGTAGTACACTATATTATCTGTTAGTGTTGAGTTATTCTTTGTGAGAATATTTGTGTATCTGTTTTAATTTCATTCGTGCATCTACAACTCACAGCTCATACTTTAGTAAAAACAAAATTGGTGAATGTTGAAAAAAACATTTTATTAAAATAAAACCATCCCATATTATCAAATAAATGAAAACCTCTGGGGAAACATTAATATGAACAGATTATCAAAAAAAATTGAGTTTAAAAAATGCAAGTGGTGTTTGACTTCATCAGCTCTGTAAAAATGACTCCAACACCTCCTCGTCCACCCTCCTGTCCAGGTGTTGTAGGTCTGGACGCAGGGGACATCGGTCTAGTTTCTCCTCATCCTGCTGCTTGTACTTCTTCAGACTCCACCACCTCCTCGCTCCTCCACGCTCATGGATGTCCAGGTGTTGTAGGTCTGGACGCAGGGGACATCTGGGTCCATTATGGGCTGAATGCTGCATCCACTTTGTCACTTCCCTCATCAGAACCACAGAAAATCAACAGATTTACATCAAAGAATATTGTTGAGTACTATTCTTTTCGTTGATGCAATCTTACCTGCTGTGATGTGAAAGTCTGGGTTGTACTAGTGGTTCAGGAAGAGCCTCAGGTGATGGACTGGAGACCTGGAAACCTGAAAACACAAACAAAATAAAATAAAAGAATAATATATTTAACAGATATTTTAAAAGGGACTAATTTTTTAAACTATAAATTAATGTTGAATAATTATTAGAACCATTAACTAATATATTACCATTTCAGTGCTGTGGAAACTATGCTGTAAGTCCTCACAGAGCTGCTCACGTCCTGAAGTGAAAAGTCTCCAAAAACCAGCAGGAGCTGAAAAAAAATTATAACCTGCTGTTTACTGGAAATAACTTTGGCTTCTCTGCAGACAATCCGCTAAAATATTAACTTTTAAATGGCTAAATTGGACGGATCGAGTTTGTAGCTCCTCCATTGTTTTCAAGCTGCGCAGTAGACACGTCTCTTGTTATGACGTCATCATCCTGCGACGGCGAAATCCCTATTTATCGTGTTAAAAAAATGGCGCTAATTTTAAACTGTTTTTGGGAGGAATTTTCATTCATTTAACATTATTTTAGCAAAAACGGTCAGAGGTCAATCTTAATATTTATATATGTTGTGCCATTTTTTGGAAAGTTGAAAGATCATGTCAGGGGAGCTTTAAGATTCTGAAATACGGTACCTATGATAATAGACTTATTACACACAGTGAAACACATAAACCTGGAGGCTGGTTGGTTTTGATGTACTCAATGCCACATTAAAAGCGATGATTTATTTGCGCACTGTAAAATAAGAAACATCTTCCTTGATTTTTCACAGAAAATCAATAAAAAGATGGACGTTCACAAAGGTGCAACAACTGAGGGGGCCTACACTCTGATCGAACCTAAATGGGTTCGTTCTGGCCTTGTTTATGCTTTCCTTGTGCCTCGCACAGTGGGAGCACCTGCTTCAACGCGTGGGAATTACTTTGCTGCGAGGAATGTCCTTCAGCAATCAGGTGAACATCCCCTGTTGTTTTTCGACAGGCTCCTCTCTGCGTATACGGGTGACATAACTGTCCCTGGCATAGAGGAAAGTGCACAGTTTAAACGTCTTTTCAGTGCAAATCTCCTGCCTAAGCACAGCAAGGCTGATTTCAATGAAAGTACCATGGCAGAAGTTAAACAATACGCTGTGGAAGTTTTTGATGTGCTTACACAACACAAAACACCCTCAGTGGTGTGCCCAGGTCAAAAGGTCAAATCCCACTCGCAGCCGATAGAAGAGGTTCCCTCTCCTACAGTGTGCAAGAGTACACAGGATTTTCATAATAACAAACAACAGAATGTTGCTGCGAGCTGGAAAAGTGACTCATTTCGGTTCAAAGGGAGTTCTACTCCTCGGGCACTTCAGATTGACAAATCTGAGACGTGCAAAGAACCACAAAAGGTAGGTGTTCACTCTCTAGGTGAACCAAGATGGTTCAGATCGAACCAAAAAGGTTTTGATCTAGGCCTGACAGTGGGTGAACTTCGACAGAAGTTGATGTATGGGCGCAGTGACCCATTGTACAATGGTCGGTCCCTACAGGAACCCCAGAGACGCGGCCCTCCTGCCCCTGCACCTTGAGCAGAGCTGTTCGAGACATGCAAAGAGTCACACATGCTCCAGACAAAGGGAACGACGCCTCCGCGCTCGGAAGAGACTGAGGAAGTAAGTCGTTTGTTGGATGATTTGAATGTTACAGTGGTTGACCAAGCTGATACAATGTGTGGCATTATCGGTGATGATAACACAAACAACATTGTCCAACCTGATGAAGCGATGTGCAGCACTGTCTTTTACAAAGACTCAGAGCAGACTGTTGACAACAACACCGTCAACATTGCCGAAGATGCTGATTTTTGCTGCAAACAAATTGCTGACAGTCAAAAGCATCCTGAAGGTCAAGTTGCTGACAGCGATGAAGATTACACAGACGGAGGTACACGTGAACAGAAACGTGTGAAAAGACCTAAACGGTTTCTGTGTAACCTTATCAAAAGGGGGATGGCTAAGAAAGCTTACCTGCCAATCACACTGGAAGGGGTCCTCGCGCGAGAAGCGCTCCTGGATTGCAGTTCAGATGTATCTCTGATATCAGCCAAACTGTTTGAGGAGCTAAGGACCGCCGCTAACGGTGTTAACAGGCAAATACCCTTCGGGAAATGTGCTATTGAACTGCGAGGCCTCGCAGAGACGGGTACATCCCTGACAGCTATAGCCATGGTTCACATGCAGATTGGCAAAATGTCACTATACCACCCGGTATACGTGTCTAAACTTGACTCTCTCCAATTTTTGATCGGCCAAGATTTTATTAATCGCTTCGACGCGATTATAAATTATGGTGATCAGACATTGTGGGTCACAGTGAGCGATCCACTGCCGTTCGAGGTGCCTCCACAAGGTCACTGTCTGACGGCAGGTACTACTGGCTAAGGTCACAAGGGATTCCCAAGCCAAGAGCATGAGCCCGGTAAGTGAACCTTCAAATACAGGTGAGACGGAGGAGACTCATCAATTGGACCAGACTCTGGCCCATCACGAGGACCTCCTCTGTGAGCCGACACCTTTGGCACTCACTGAACACTACCTACCATAGGTAGAAGATAGTGCATTAACAGAGTACCCGAGTTTTCGACAGATCGAGTGCTTTGACTTCTATCGAGGCTTTTTTGTCCACCTCGGGTACCCGTAGTACGTCACATTTCACAGCGCGCGAGGTAGCTTTTAGCTTTTAGTAGACGCTACAAAATGGATTCCTGTGTGCGCACGGATGTTAATGGAGCAGGCCGTCTTGTCAAAAAGGTAAAACAGTTTATAATTTTATAAATTGCGCTACTCATTGAATCATCCTGTTGATTTTCTTTGCTCTGACCACCGTAGTAGATTGTGACAGCAGGGGGCAGTGTTGCATTGCAGGTCACATATATAACACGGCCGAAACGGCGTCCTTTCTCTCGTTTCACAAACAAAAAGCAGCAAATATTCATCTCTCTAGCTATTAAAAACCTATAAACACAATCTCTAAAAGTAAACCTAAATTGCACAGCACTGCAGGCGTGGTACGGTGTGGCTGTGGCCCCATTTGTTTTTTAAGTTTCGGTTCAGCGCCTTACTTTCACTTTTAATATTAATATTAATAACTAATAGTTTTGTTTTTCCTGTGACTTATCTGCAGTATGATAAATGATAGGAGCATAATAAATGCTCCCAATGTTTTGTTGGTCTTTTTTTTCTTTTTGTAAAGACGTTTTTTATGCATTTATATTTATTTATTTATTTTGCATCATAAGACACTGTGACGTCATCGGCTACTCGAGTGCCGTTCGAGTTTTTTTATGTTAATGTCGAGGTTAAAAATTATGTATTCGTTCAACCCCTAGTAGAAGACGGTGTGGTGATCCAAGGAACACACACCAATGACGTTGTACTGTCCTCTGGGACAGGTAATTCAGCTATCAGCCAAGCTTTCAATGAAACCTTGGTTCAAGGACATCTGAGTCCAGAAAATGACAGTCTACCAAACGCTGACAGTCACTTGGACATCTGTGTTACTGATTTTGAGGACCCCTCATCAGACATAAAGGGGACGAGCTCACACTTCCTACCACAGGTAGAAGAAGGTATGGAGATCCAAGGGTCCCACGTCGTGGACGTTGTACTGTCCTCTGGGACAGGTAATTCGGCTATCAGCCAAGCTTTCGATGAAACCTTGGTTCAAGAGCATTTGTTTCTAGAACTACTCAGAGATGACATATTTCTTACAGACTCAAAGAGCACCTCTTCAGTCATGAAGTGGGTAAACACACACCACAACGACAGGGACCCGTCGCAGTCTGACCTGTCAGACACACTTGCGACTACGTCGACAGTTGTGACACGCCTGAATTACGCGGAAAGAGATAAACGTACAGAGATACGTTGGTCGAAACCTATAAGGTTCCTGTACAAGGCTCCCAATAAACTGCGCAAACAGTTTAAACTAAACAATGGCATCCTAACTCGTGCCCATGGACGGACGACGACACCTGTGTGCGTGGTTCCCCATGACCACAGGGGGGTGTTGTTAGGTCATGCCCATGTCAAGGACAAAGATTTCAATAACCCCACAAACGACAAAGTTCTCGCAAACTCACAGACTTCATGGGAAAATAAGGTCGTCCAAGCACAAGATAGTAAATAAACTAAACAGTTTAAACTATATTTGTTGCGAAAAGAAACCGTTCCAACTAGAACTTAGAAACGCTAAGCATAAAACCCACAACAAAAAACTAACCTTAACAACCGTTTAAATCTGCAGGATTTAATTGACATCGGTTATAAAGCTAAGAACTGTTTTTCTTGTGTGTGACACGTTGGAATCTGACGACCAGAGTGAGTTTGACGTAGTGAAACGTTGTTTTTAGTTGCTTAATTGCTACTTTTGTTGTTATTGAAGTTGTTATTGTTTTCTGAACACTCCCAGCCAAAAGAGGTTTTGATTAATGTTAGTTGAAGACTTAAATGGATTTAACTATGCCAACATGCTGTTCATTTTGTTAAAGATCTCAATCTTTGAAGAGTCATTATAGATTAATACTACTTAAGGTACTATAATCTACACTGATCTCCCAATCATTTAGGTAGGACCGATTCGATCGTTTCTATTCTAGATCTATTCATTTTGATGAGTCTCGCCATAGACTTCAAAATTTATTAGGAATACCAAATCCTACGTCGCTCGTCTAAAAGACAACAGACATTTAGACCAAACTATATTTCATTTTTCTATTTTAGTTTAACCTAAACTAAGTAATGAATGGAGGAATAGTTTGGAAGAAGAGGCCTTCGTTACAGAAGCCCTCCAAAATTCTATAGGTATAGATCCCTATATCTGATTTTTACAGCATTGATCCACCCCTTAATTGGTAATTTTAGCTGATCTAATCCATGATAGCTTACATACCAGGTGCATATAGGTAGGGCCTAATGTAAAATCCCAATCATAAGCCCACCTAAAACCACATAATTGCATGACACATTGAACCAGGGTGGCACCTGCAACCTTCGATGTGGGGACCTGCTGATCCAACGTTGGTCTTCAACCTTCATCCAAGGGCCGCCTCCTCTGCGTCAATCGAGGGATCCCCTCTACATGCTGATTAAAATCCATTCTTGCTGATGAAATCAATAACCCCAATCATTGTGGAATTACCGCTGTGTTTCCATGGGTTAACAGACTATGTTTTCCAAAGGATTGAAAGCTTACCGCAATGGGATTACTTACGAACAATGTGGAATTTCCAAAAACATTATGGGAGTATAATTTTGATTTTTTTTTCTCCACTTGCTGGATTACATAGAGGTCAGAGACATTCGGTGGTATCCTTTCGTGTTGGAACTCATCTCCAAGGACAGGCGATGACTTCCAAAAAGGGGGACTGTAGTGGGACAGCACTCTCATGTCAATTACTGGATGTGGGCCTCTTCACATCTCTCTGAAACTCTGAGTGTTACTTTTCTTGAGCTCTCAAGGAGACAAGTGGACACTATTTTTGTTACAATTATTTTGAATTAATGGACACCAATCAATCAAAAAGAACTTTCTTTTAATGTGTGTTAATTCAGAATTGATCAACAGTATACTTTTGTCATTTAATGATGATCTGTTACTTGCATGAGTTTGACCCTTCTGCTGGTTTATTTCTGCAGAACAAGCAGGCTTTAATATTATGGCACAGTTCAGGGTAAACTTTTAACTTGCAACTTCCTTTTGTGTTGTCTGTCAAGCTAGCCATAATATTCTCTGTACCAACAAGCGGCCATCTGGCCGATTCTATAAACAAGTTTTCCTACTGTCCTTCAGAGATCGTACGACTGTGGGAGCTGAAACTCATTATTTTATTTTGTTAAACCAACCAGTAGCCATTCAGGAGGTGGGCAGACTCCACCCTCCATATAAAGTCTTACTTCCGTTTTGACTTTAGTGCGTTGGAGAGAACTAACTAAACAACTTGGTTTTCTTTGGAAGCTGGAATGTCATGGTCAAATGTCAATTAGACCTACGTTCTCAGCCGGAGATACAGTAAAGCCTTACTGTGCCTCATTCACTCATTTTCTGAAAGAATTTGTTTTCTGGAAGTTTTAGTTTGAAGTTCAGCCAGGACGTTGACCTTGTTTCCTGCCGAGAGGGGCGAGTTTCCTCGTATCGTGAATCAGCTCACACACGCTGAAGTTTCAACTGGACGGCTGTTGGACAAAACAATCCATTGTGTGTGTCCAGATACTCCTCAACTCTTATCTACAGAGACGAAGCGTCAACAGGTAACGAGTCGTGGATGTGGGCTGGCGTGCGGGAGCCCAGCTGTTAACTCGTGTGGTAAAAAGTGTCACCCTGTCATTTCAAAATAATTAACTTCCTTTAAACTTAGCTTTCACTCTAATTCTTCCTCCTTATTCTTATTTTTCTTAAGCCATTAATCTGTTAAGTAAATGTGCCAACAGGAGTTAGACCCTAACTGTCTGTTTTTAATTTGAATTCTTGTCAAAGTAGTTAGTAAATCAGAGCTAATATCGATACAAATGTTTAATGTACTTTTATGATTGTTTCAATAAAAGGTCTATTTTCTGGTGGACCAACATAAGTTGAAGTCTCTCGTGGAATTACATTTTGTATAGTCACAGTCAAAGCAATTTAATACCGGAAAAAGGGTGAACTCGCGAATATTGATGATGGATGTATGTAGATAAAATCTGCTCAAACCTTTCATCTAAATTATAGGTAAGTCAGTAAACTGACCAATACGCCTATATTATTACATTTGGTGGACCTGTAAATGTTTAATTACGCTTATATTATTACAGTACTCTTAAACATCCCAGCTTACATTTGTTTTCCTTTACACTCTAACATTCAATTGTTCTATTTATTTTATGAGTTTACAAACATTTCATTAAGTTATGTTATGTACCCTGTATAAGTTTTAGTGTCTGTAGTATGAACATTTTAACAAGTTTGGATCTAATGAAGTTTGGGATCTTTTTTGCTTCTTCTTCTTCTTCTTTCGGCTTTTTCCTTTTCAGGGGTCGCCACAGCGAGTCATCCTCTTCCACCTCACTCTGTCCTCTGCATCCTCTGTCCTCACTCCAACTACCTTCATGTCCTCTCTAACTGCATCCATATATCTCCTCTTTGGCCTTCCTCTTTGTCTTTTTCCTGGCAGCTGCATTTCTAACATCCTTCTACCAATATACCCACTGTCCCTCCTCTGGACATGTCCAAACCATCTCAGTCTGGCCTCCCTAACTTTATCTCCCAGTTGTTCAACATGTGCTGTACCTCTGATGATCTCATTCCTGATCTTATCCATCCTTGTCACTCCTAAGGAGAACCTCAGCATCTTCATTTCTGCTACTTCCAGTTCTTTCTCCTGTCTTTTTGTCAATGACACTGTCTCCAGACCATACAACATAGCTGGTCTCACCACTGTCTTGTAAACTTTTCCTTTGACCTTTGCTGACACCTTTTTGTCACAAATCACTCCTGAAACTTTTCTCCATCCACTCCATCCTGCCTGGACTCTCTTTTTCACCTCTTTACCACATTCCCCATTTTCCTGGACAGTGGACCCCAAGTACTTGAAGTCCTGCACCTTTGTGACCTCTGCTCCTTGTAGCCTCACTGTTCCACTGGCCTCCCTCTCATTCACACACATGTACTCTGTCTTACTACGGCTGACTTTCATTCCTCTTCTTTCAAGTGCATACCTCCACCTCTCCAAGTTCTCTTCCACCTGTTCCCTGTTCTCACCACATATCACAATGTCATCTGCAAACATCATAGTCCATGGGGATTCCTGCCTGACCTCATCTGTTAGTCGGTCCATCACCAGAGCAAACAAGAAGGGGCTCAGAGCCGATCCTTGATGCAATCCCACCTCCACCTTGAAGCTATCTGTCACTCCTACAGCACATCTCACCACTGTCCTGCTGTCTTCATACATGTCCTGTACCAGTCTAACATACTTTTCTGCCACTCCAGATTTCCTCATGCAATACCACACCTCCTCTCTTGGCACCCTGTCATATGCTTTTTCTAAATCCACAAACACACAATGGAGTTCTTTCTGACCCTCTCTGTACTTCTCTATCAACATCCTCAAAGCAAAGATGGCATCTGTGGTGCTCTTTCTTGGCATGAAACCATACTGCTGCTCACAGATAGTCACCTCTTGTCTAAGCCTTCCTTCCACAACTCTCTCCCAGATCTTCATCGTGTGGCTCATCAACTTAATTCCCCTGTAGTTGCTACAACTCTGTACATCACCCTTGTTCTTAAAAATGGGAACCAGCACACTTCTTCTCCATTCTTCAGGCATTTTCTCACCCTCAAATATTCCATTAAATATTTGAGTCAAAAACCTCACTGCCATCTCTCCAAGACATTTCCAAACCTCCACTGGTATGTCATCAGGTCCTACTGCCTTCCCCTTCTTCATTCTTTTCAGAGCTTTCCAGACTTCACCCTCACTAATCTCTCCCACTTCCTGGTCCACAGTTTCTATGACCTCCCCTCTACGTTCTCTTTCATTCTCTTCATTCATTAGCAAAGGTGGGCACCAGACCGCCAGGGAGCGCTAAAGCGCTAATCCGCTTATAGCGGACCTAAACAATTTGTTAGCTTTACAGCGGATTGACTAACTTTTATAATTCATAAGCAGATTTGCGCTATTTTTATTTAAAATGCAGTACCGCTAATAACTAATTATCTATCAGTAAAAACAAAAAAACTTATTTACGGGCTCTAACAGACCATATCCTGTCAGCGCCGGATGTGGTCCGTGACAAAAAAGCGTCCCCCTCAGTCTCTTGGCTAGAGAGCGCAGTTAGCAGCCAGTGTGTTACTCTGCAGCCTTATTGCTTGTTTTCGAAGAGTCAGACGAAGAGTTTTTAACATGGAGGGTGAACTTATGGATGTTTCTCAGCGGCTTACGCGACGTGTCTGGATTTTAAATGTAGTTTGTCATTAGCACTGTTCAAAATGGCGTCCGCGACAGCCACAGAAGTTAAGAACATAAAATAGCTGAGTGCCATCAGTTATGTCTAGAAGTGGTTTGACTTCTCAGAGGAAAACTGGCTCTTTCACCTTCAGCCCCTCTCTCTGGCATCTGGAAAAATATCCTTTGAGGAAGTGGAGAAGATCACTGAAAGTCTTTGTTGTGTTCTGTTTAATACCACCAAGAGAGTCCAGCATGTTGTTTGAACACCACTTTATTCTACTGTGTCACACCTCACAACAATCAAGTCTTCTTCACTTATATACCTTTTTACACCACCATGTAACCAAGAGTTATACTGACACCAAGTGGCTAAACTGTTACATCGTCATATCATCACATCCTCCTTTCTTTAAAATATCACAATATACATTTACAATAATACACATATTCATTAACCTTTAAATGTTATGTCATCATATCATGACATCCTCCTTTCTTTAAAACATCACATTACATTTACAATAATACATATATTCATTAACCTTTAAATCACAAGTTCAGTCTTTGAGGTTTCTTTATCTGCCTTGTTGATCTTCTTAAGACAGGTTCACTAGAAATCTCTGTGCTTGAAGAAGATGAAGAAATAGAATTAGACGGAGATGATTTATGACCTTCTCCATCTGTTTCGTCTACTCCATCCCCTTCTCCAAAATCAACTGGTTCTTTAACAGTTTTTTGTATTTTAAGCAAACTGCGTCTATTACGTCTAGATTATTTGTCCTTCCTCAGTTTTTACTGTAAAAGATCGAGGAGCAACTTCTTCAAGAACATTAGCTTTGGTCATCCATCTACCAGAATCTTCAATTCTGACTGTGTCATTTCTGTTGAGAAGCGGAAGCTGCTTTGTTGTTTTGTCATACACATGTTTTTGTTTAGCTTTTAAAGATCTTAGCTTTCGATGTAGTTTTGGAATCTTTCTCACTTTTGTGTAACATGGTAATGTAGTTCGCAGTTTTCTATTCATCAACAATTCTCCTGGTGATAATCCACATTCCAGAGGTGACGCTCGATAACTAAGCAAAGCAAGATAAGGATCTGAACCACTGTCAGCTGCTTTCTTCAGTAGTTGTTTGAGAATATGAACTCCTTTTTCAGCCTTCCCATTTGACTGAGGATACAGGGGGCTTGATGTAATGTGTTCAAATCCATAATGATCTACAAACATCTTCCACTCCTTGCTACTGAAACATGGTCCATTATCACTTACAACCACATATGGAATACCATGCCTGGCAAAAATGGATTTCACATGTGTAATCACACCATTTGATGATGTACTTGACAACAAT
>JBBPBX010054053.1:0-23615 GCA_038048925.1 Garcialebias charrua
ATGTAGTCGCTTGGGAAACCCATAGATGCTGAAATAATTGTTCCACAGCTGGTGTGCGACTGCTTTAGCTGACTGATTGGGGCACAAGAAAGCGTGTGCCATCTTTGTGAAGTGGTCAGTAGCTACTAACACATCCAGTGAACTGTTTGAAGAATCCTCAGCAGTCCAGAAATCAATACTGACAAGTTCAAGAGGTTCAGAGGTCCTTATGTTTTTCAAAGGAGCTCTGGCTTCTGGCTCTGGCGACTTGCTGACAACACATCGTCTGCAGTGTTGTACATACTCAGTAACATCACGCACTAGGCCAATCCAATAAAATCTCTGTCTCGTCAAGTACAGGGTCCGTTGCTGACCCTGATGACCAGCCTCATCGTGAACACCTTGTAACACCTTCTGGCGCAGTGAGCGTGGGACCACAAAAAGGTAGGACTTTTTCTTTGTGACAGGGTTTTTAGCTACCCGTTGCAGGACTCCATCTCTCAATACAAGCTTTTCCCAGCCTTTCAAAAGCTTGAGGACTTCTGATGACTCCTTGACACGTTCTCTTCTGGAAGGTCTCCACTTTCTCTCTACAAAGAACATCACCCTACTTAGAACTGGGTCATTTCTCTGTTTCTCCTGCAACACTTCAAGTGAGAGCACCTCAGAGTTGACCTGTGGGGTTGTTAGAACAGTCTGTGAGAACTGTGGCAGGAGAAGAGCATGCGGGTACACCACAGGACCACTCTCACTGCATCCCTGGAGCACAGCAGCAACCTCCAATGATGATACTGCTCCTGTCTTAACAACTGCCACACCCTGAGAAATCTGTTGGTCACACTCAGCTACTTCAGGCGGGTTAGCTGACCAGCGAAACACCTCTTGGACTCCATTAGCACCAACCACTGCAGCCTCTGCCAGCAGCTCGTCATAAGGCACTCTCGTCAAACGGTGAGGCATACTAGGCTGTACGAAGGGCTCTCTGCTAAGGGCGTCAGCCACCACATTCTTTGATCCAGGAATGTACTTGATGTTGAACTGGAATGGCGCCAACTTAGCGATCCACCTCTGCTCACACGCGTCCAACCGAGCCTTGGACAGGATGTAGGTTAGCGGATTATTGTCCGTCCACACGGTGAATTGATGGCCTCTCAACCAATGATGGAACTTGTCACACAATGCCCATTTTAATGCGAAGAATTCTAGTCGGTGTGCAGGATAATTCGATTGGGCATAACTCAACGATTTACTTGCAAAAGCAATCGGTCTGGCCGTTGAACCACCTGCAGGCACTTGTGATAGGACTGCGCCAAGTCCGTCGGTAGAGGCATCCACAGACAGGAGAAAGGGCTCACTGAAGTTTGGGTGGGCCAGCACCACACAATCTAGCAAAGCTTGCTTCAGTTGATGAAAAGCGTGCTGACAATCTGTCGTCCAATCCTCAGCACGGAGCTGTTTGCGAATTTGGCGGCGTTTTCTCCCACTTCCACGTGGACCTTTAGAGCATGAGATTAGCCGAAACAACGGTTTGGCTATGGCAGAACACCCTTCAATAAACTGCTGGTAGTAGACTACCATGCCAAGAAAGGAACGGATCTTCTTCTGGGAGGGAATATTTGTGCCAATTTCCATAAGGTCAGACTCGGTGATGGTGGTGATAGCAGTCACTTTATCAGGGTCAGACTGGATCCCATCTATGCTGATGATATGACCAAGAAACTTCACTGACCTCCTCAGAAAGTGACATTTCTTTGGGGCGAGCTTTAGGTTATGGTTCTGGAGTCTCTGGAAGACCATGTGCAGACGCTCCAGCGCTAGGTCTTCTGTTGGAGCAAACACCAGGACATCATCCAGATAGCACAACAAGCTCATGAAGTTCTGGTCACCGAAGATGTTTAGCATCATTCTCATGAATGTGGCGGGACTATTACAGAGTCCTTGAGGCATCCGATTATACTCATACAATCCAAAAGGCGATGAAAAGGCAGTGTACTTTCGGTCAGCTTCATGCACTTCCACATTGTAATAGCCAGAGGTCAAATCCATGGTTGAGAAAAAGGCATTGCCCCCCAGGGCTGCTAGAGCATCAGCTGGATGAGGGAGTGGGTGAGCATCCTTGACAGTGCGTGCATTGATCCATCGGAAATCATTACAGATACGTAGGTCACCCGACTTCTTCCACACGATCACTAATGGAGATGCAAACTCACTGCTAGACTTTCGTATGATGTCACGCTCTTCCATCTCATCCAATGCCTCTCTCAATTTTTCATACTGGGTTGGTGGTATGCGCCTACATGGCAATCGAAATGGTTTCTCATCCATGACTCTGATGCGATGTAGGAAACCAGTGGCTTTACCACAATCCATCTTGTCCCTTGAAAAGATTGATTGGTATTGAACAATGAGCTCAGCCAGTTTAGCCTTATATTCAGGGGCAACGTCACATGACTCAATGTCCACATCCGACAGCCCCAGTCCTCTTAGCCTTGCCTGAGGGGTGTCAACTGTGCACGGTGCCACAAGGTGAGGATGATCTGGTAAAGTCGAGTCCTCTGAGACGAGGCTGTGTTTTGTACTGTTGTCCAACGGTACTTGAACTTGTTGTTGGATGTCGAGTTGGGAACCAGCAAACATCTCCACTGAATCACAAGTACTCACATCCGCCAACTTAGTATTACGTCTCAGAGTAACCAGCTTGTCTGATGGATTAATGACCTTTAATGGGAGCCACCCATCTGCTCTCAGGATTGACACCGACCTCCCCACCAAAACTGTTCTTGGTTTAGATCTTGCAGTTGTTGGCTCCACCACAACAGTACATCCAGCCAACAGATTATTCACCTGTGGCAACTTGCCCCAAATCAGATGCTCTGTCATGGGTTCAAGAGTAACAGCTCGCTTGATTTTGATAGTTCCAACTGCATAATGGGCGTCTGAATCGGCAGCTTCCACCCTTGCCAACAAATGTAGCAGTTTCTGCTCTGCATCACTACTGTCACAGAGTGCTGTGGGGCCTTGGTCCTGGATGTCTTGCTTCAGCTTAAACCTGTTAATAATGTATTTCAACAGGTTACTGCCAACAATCAGTTCTTCATTCTGGTTCTCAACGATCAATGTTGGGACAATCACTTTGTAATCATAAAGATCCATCTCCAGATCGCACATGCCAGAAGGTAATGTCCTGGACCCCCCACATCCAATCAACACAGTGGCTGTCGGCTCAAGGGCGGGGCTTCTTAAAACATCCTGCTGTAACAGCTGAGGTATTACTTTAGAGCTCAGTGTGCACGCCATCGACCCGCTATCCAGCAAAGCTCTGACCGTAACCACTCCTCCCAGTGTCACATTTTCATAAAACAAGTTGTCATGTTGTTTGAGTCTCTGAATGTTTTGGATTATCGGTGTATATCCCATTTTTCTCACTTCACATGCACTTTGACATATAGACTCCATGTCATTTTCAACATTTGCAACAGGGGGATCACTTTTAGGCCCAACACTTGTCCCCACCACATGCAGGCCAGTCAGTTTTCCTGAGGCTGCACCACCTGCTTATCGCTCCCAGGCTTCCTCACCACAGTCCCTGGACACTCTGCTCGGATGTGGTCAGGTGCAAAACAGCTGAAGCACAGATGGTTGGACCTGCAGTGGTACTGAGTAGTGTGTCCACCATCGCTGCACACAGCACAAGGTAAGGCAGGCTTTACTTTTGTCGGCTGGTCCCTCTGGGTGTGTACATTGAAAATTGTGCTGCTGTGGCTGCTGCTCCAGCACACGTTCAAGTAGAGCTATGACCCGGTCCAGGCGGTCTGGCGAGCTCTCAGCTGTCTTCCCAATAGCAGCAGCTGGAGGTAGTACTTCAGTACGGAGTGTCGCACTCTGCACAGACGAGGTGACTTCCTGGTGCTGGGAAGACAGGATGCTTGACATTTTGTGTTTGGTTAGTCGCTTGCGATTTCTGCAATTCTCAACAAGCTTCTCGTGAATTTCAGCCACTGTCCAATCTTTCAGCTGCTTACATTTGAATATGAGCGACAGTTCAGGATCAGGGCAGTTCTGGATAAACATGGCAGCTAGATCACCAGACAGAGAGTCAAAAGCCTTATTTTGTCTCTTTAAAGAGTCCTCTGTCATGTCCAAAGCTTTGTTAAGTCTCAGCCAATAGTCAAAGGGATGTTCGTCAGGGTGGGGCACCGTAGCATAAAAGTCTGCTAAGGGCAAGCTAGAGGACATAGTATCACTGAAGTGCTGCTTCAGTATCTCAAAAATGGGCTCAGGTCCTGTAGTCAGATTTAAAACTGGCTTACTGCGTATGCCAACTTTAACTACTTCATGTGCCCTCCCCACCAGCTTAGAGATCACCTCATCAGCCTGTTCAGCCACAGGGATGTCTTTCTTTCTCATATAAGTTAACATCATAACCTCCCACTCTTGGACTGAACATGAATCATGATCCCCTTTAAAACTCACAGGTTCTTTCACATCAGGGCGAACAATGACATTTAACATGGTAGACTCGTTAGCTGTAGCTCCAACCACCCCTGGACCCACTGTATTACTCAAACGGGTCTCAATGCAAGCTGCAATACTTTCACCTATTGAAACTCCAATTCGTGAAGCTATGTCACTCAAAAGTCTACCATCAACTTCACACTGTGGAGCATTAACAGTGTCATTAACTCTTTCACCCACATAAACAAAATTTGATTTTGGTGTGGATGCTTCTGGGGTATTCAAATACAAACCCCTACCTCTGGCAACTGCAGGCATAGGAGTAAACATTTCAAACCCCCTCCCCCTACCAAAATAATTATTGCTTGCCATAACTCAGCCCTTAATGATCAAAAGCAAAAAAAAAAACAAATATAATAATAATTTTCAGTTATTATTATTATTAATTATTATTATTATTAATTATTATTAATTTGATCACTTACAAATTAAACACGAGCAAAAGTGCACCTTCAACAAATCAACAAGAAAAACCTGAATGAAAAAGCTGTAAAAACATTAAAACTTATTTTGTCTCAAAGTGCCCCTCCTTCACAGAGAGCGCAGCGCAGAGAGAGAGAAAAAGAAAGAAAAAAAAGACCTCCTGTGCAGCCACAGCTCTGCACAATCAACACAAAACGGTTAAAATGAATAAAAAAATAGCTCCACACTTTTCAGACTGGCCACTGCACTACCAGAGCAGCGAAGAAGCCACACGGGGCTGCGGTACCGGCCGGGTCTGATGAACGAGATGCGCGCGCAGCGCACCAACCGCCGAGGCTCCAGGAAGTAGATGCAGCCACTCGCGCTGGCGTAGTTGAAGAACGGGTCACAGGCACCAATGTAACCTCATCAAATGGTGAATTCGTTCAGAATAATTCAGGTCTGCGTTGTGTTATTAAGGACCAGGAGACAGGATGAGGTGAAACGTTGTTTATCTGTACAGAACAGAATATGGACTGATCATAAATCAGGTTCATCACAGCGGGTACAGCACCTCATGCCCATCTCGTATGAACTGGCCAACTGCCGTATTTACAACATTAATATTAAACAGAAATACAAATAAATAAAATAATGTGTACCTGTACAGAACAGAATATGGACTGATCATAAATCAGGTTCATCACAGCGGGTACAGCACCTTATGAGGAAAATCATTTCATGTCAGCATCAAGCTAACATAATATTTTACTGGAGCGTTTAACTCAGTGGACCTACCTCATGCCCATCTCGTATGAACTGGCAATGAGATGTCTGTGTTCACAATATTTATAACCGCCAATCAGCCAGAGGGGGCGCTGTTTCACCCATTACACATGAACCTAAACTTGGAAGTAATGACAAGTGGAATTCTATTCAATATTAACTATGTTACACTTTTTTATTTAAAAAATAATAATCTGGAAAATCAGCCGTACAGTGACAAGTAGGCTGGCTGCAGGTACGTTTTGAATCATGAAAGCCCTTTATCTGGCCAGATTGAGTGAGAAGCAGTTATAAAATACCAGTTAGCAACAAACTGGTCAAATGGTTTCTTTCAGGTCTTTACTTTGAACCAGTATCCATCCTGATTAGCACAAAGGCCACAGTGGGAAGAAACAACCCCCTTTTAACAGGAAGAAACCTCCAGCAGTGGCTGACACCTGAAAGCTCCGCCTCCCATTTTACCTTTAGAAACTCTAGGAACCACAAGTAAACCTGCAGTCTGACAGCAAAGAGCTCTGTTAGCAAAATATAACCACAAGTAAACCTGCAGTCTGACAGCAAAGTGCTCTGTTAGCAAAATATAACCACAAGTAAACCTGCAGTCTGACAGCAAAGTGCTCTGTTAGCAAAATATAACCACAAGTAAACCTGCAGTCTGACAGCAAAGTGCTCTGTTAGCAAAATATAACCACAAGTAAACCTGCAGTCTGACAGCAAAGTGCTCTGTTAGCAAAATATAACCACAAGTAAACCTGCAGTCTGACAGCAAAGTGCTCTGTTAGCAAAATATAACCACAAGTAAACCTGCAGTCTGACAGCAAAGTGCTCTGTTAGCAAAATATAACCACAAGTAAACCTGCAGTCTGACAACAAAGTGCTCTGTTAGCAAAATATAACCACAAGTAAACCTGCAGTCTGACAGCAAAGTGCTCTGTTAGCAAAATATAACCACAAGTAAACCTGCAGTCTGACAGCAAAGTGCTCTGTTAGCAAAATATAACCACAAGTAAACCTGCAGTCTGACAGCAAAGTGCTCTGTTAGCAAAATATAACCACAAGTAAACCTGCAGTCTGACAGCAAAGTGCTCTGTTAGCAAAATATAACCACAAGTAAACCTGCAGTCTGACAACAAAGTGCTCTGTTAGCAAAATATAACCACAAGTAAACCTGCAGTCTGACAACAAAGTGCTCTGTTAGCAAAATATAACAACAAGTAAACCTGCAGTCTGACAGCAAAGTGCTCTGTTAGCAAAATATGGAACAATAAGATATTTCATATCAGATGAAGTCCATCGTTCTACAGAGAAAAAGATTGTTCACAAGTGGAAATAATTTAAGGTGGTTGACAATCTTCCTAGGAATAAACACCCCAATAAATTCACCATGAAGGTCAGACTGTGCAATGCTCAGAGAAATGGTCACAAAGGAAACTCAAAGGTCATGACAGGACAGAGTTTTCTCTCTAAAAACAACATGGCAGCACAACAGATGTGGAAAGTTTCAGGTGAAGGAACAGGTATAGTTCACGACCCGCTGTCATCAAGTTGTTTATAACATGTTGCCAGTGATCAAGTTGTTTGGAACATGTTGCCAGTGATCAAGTTGTTTGGAACATGTTGCCAGTGATCAAGTTGTTTGGAACATGTTGCCAGTGATCAAGTTGTTTGGAACATGTTGCCAGTGATCAAGTTGTTTGGAACATGTTGCCAGTGATCAAGTTGTTTGGAACATGTTGCCAGTGATCAAGTTGTTTGGAACATGTTGCCAGTGATCAAGTTGTTTGGAACATGTTGCCAGTGATCAAGTTGTTTGGAACATGTTGCCAGTGATCAAGTTGTTTGGAACATGTTGCCAGTGATCAAGTTGTTTGGAACATGTTGCCAGTGATCAAGTTGTTTGGAACATGTTGCCAGTGATCAAGTTGTTTGGAACATGTTGCCAGTGATCAAGTTGTTTGGAACATGTTGCCAGTGATCAAGTTGTTTGGAACATGTTGCCAGTGATCAAGTTGTTTGGAACATGTTGCCAGTGATCAAGTTGTTTGGAACATGTTGCCAGTGATCAAGTTGTTTGGAACATGTTGCCAGTGATCAAGTTGTTTGGAACATGTTGCCAGTGATCAAGTTGTTTGGAACATGTTGCCAGTGATCAAGTTGTTTGGAACATGTTGCCAGTGATCAAGTTGTTTGGAACATGTTGCCAGTGATCAAGTTGTTTGGAACATGTTGCCAGTGATCAAGTTGTTTGGAACATGTTGCCAGTGATCAAGTTGTTTGGAACATGTTGCCAGTGATCAAGTTGTTTGGAACATGTTGCCAGTGATCAAGTTGTTTGGAACATGTTGCCAGTGATCAAGTTGTTTGGAACATGTTGCCAGTGATCAAGTTGTTTGGAACATGTTGCCAGTGATCAAGTTGTTTGGAACATGTTGCCAGTGATCAAGTTGTTTGGAACATGTTGCCAGTGATCAAGTTGTTTGGAACATGTTGCCAGTGATCAAGTTGTTTGGAACATGTTGCCAGTGATCAAGTTGTTTGGAACATGTTGCCAGTGATCAAGTTGTTTGGAACATGTTGCCAGTGATCAAGTTGTTTGGAACATGTTGCCAGTGATCAAGTTGTTTGGAACATGTTGCCAGTGATCAAGTTGTTTGGAACATGTTGCCAGTGATCAAGTTGTTTGGAACATGTTGCCAGTGATCAAGTTGTTTGGAACATGTTGCCAGTGATCAAGTTGTTTGGAACATGTTGCCAGTGATCAAGTTGTTTGGAACATGTTGCCAGTGATCAAGTTGTTTGGAACATGTTGCCAGTGATCAAGTTGTTTGGAACATGTTGCCAGTGATCAAGTTGTTTGGAACATGTTGCCAGTGATCAAGTTGTTTGGAACATGTTGCCAGTGATCAAGTTGTTTGGAACATGTTGCCAGTGATCAAGTTGTTTGGAACATGTTGCCAGTGATCAAGTTGTTTGGAACATGTTGCCAGTGATCAAGTTGTTTGGAACATGTTGCCAGTGATCAAGTTGTTTGGAACATGTTGCCAGTGATCAAGTTGTTTGGAACATGTTGCCAGTGATCAAGTTGTTTGGAACATGTTGCCAGTGATCAAGTTGTTTGGAACATGTTGCCAGTGATCAAGTTGTTTGGAACATGTTGCCAGTGATCAAGTTGTTTGGAACATGTTGCCAGTGATCAAGTTGTTTGGAACATGTTGCCAGTGATCAAGTTGTTTGGAACATGTTGCCAGTGATCAAGTTGTTTGGAACATGTTGCCAGTGATCAAGTTGTTTGGAACATGTTGCCAGTGATCAAGTTGTTTGGAACATGTTGCCAGTGATCAAGTTGTTTGGAACATGTTGCCAGTGATCAAGTTGTTTGGAACATGTTGCCAGTGATCAAGTTGTTTGGAACATGTTGCCAGTGATCAAGTTGTTTGGAACATGTTGCCAGTGATCAAGTTGTTTGGAACATGTTGCCAGTGATCAAGTTGTTTGGAACATGTTGCCAGTGATCAAGTTGTTTGGAACATGTTGCCAGTGATCAAGTTGTTTGGAACATGTTGCCAGTGATCAAGTTGTTTGGAACATGTTGCCAGTGATCAAGTTGTTTGGAACATGTTGCCAGTGATCAAGTTGTTTGGAACATGTTGCCAGTGATCAAGTTGTTTGGAACATGTTGCCAGTGATCAAGTTGTTTGGAACATGTTGCCAGTGATCAAGTTGTTTGGAACATGTTGCCAGTGATCAAGTTGTTTGGAACATGTTGCCAGTGATCAAGTTGTTTGGAACATGTTGCCAGTGATCAAGTTGTTTGGAACATGTTGCCAGTGATCAAGTTGTTTGGAACATGTTGCCAGTGATCAAGTTGTTTGGAACATGTTGCCAGTGATCAAGTTGTTTGGAACATGTTGCCAGTGATCAAGTTGTTTGGAACATGTTGCCAGTGATCAAGTTGTTTGGAACATGTTGCCAGTGATCAAGTTGTTTGGAACATGTTGCCAGTGATCAAGTTGTTTGGAACATGTTGCCAGTGATCAAGTTGTTTGGAACATGTTGCCAGTGATCAAGTTGTTTGGAACATGTTGCCAGTGATCAAGTTGTTTGGAACATGTTGCCAGTGATCAAGTTGTTTGGAACATGTTGCCAGTGATCAAGTTGTTTGGAACATGTTGCCAGTGATCAAGTTGTTTGGAACATGTTGCCAGTGATCAAGTTGTTTGGAACATGTTGCCAGTGATCAAGTTGTTTGGAACATGTTGCCAGTGATCAAGTTGTTTGGAACATGTTGCCAGTGATCAAGTTGTTTGGAACATGTTGCCAGTGATCAAGTTGTTTGGAACATGTTGCCAGTGATCAAGTTGTTTGGAACATGTTGCCAGTGATCAAGTTGTTTGGAACATGTTGCCAGTGATCAAGTTGTTTGGAACATGTTGCCAGTGATCAAGTTGTTTGGAACATGTTGCCAGTGATCAAGTTGTTTGGAACATGTTGCCAGTGATCAAGTTGTTTGGAACATGTTGCCAGTGATCAAGTTGTTTGGAACATGTTGCCAGTGATCAAGTTGTTTGGAACATGTTGCCAGTGATCAAGTTGTTTGGAACATGTTGCCAGTGATCAAGTTGTTTGGAACATGTTGCCAGTGATCAAGTTGTTTGGAACATGTTGCCAGTGATCAAGTTGTTTGGAACATGTTGCCAGTGATCAAGTTGTTTGGAACATGTTGCCAGTGATCAAGTTGTTTGGAACATGTTGCCAGTGATCAAGTTGTTTGGAACATGTTGCCAGTGATCAAGTTGTTTGGAACATGTTGCCAGTGATCAAGTTGTTTGGAACATGTTGCCAGTGATCAAGTTGTTTGGAACATGTTGCCAGTGATCAAGTTGTTTGGAACATGTTGCCAGTGATCAAGTTGTTTGGAACATGTTGCCAGTGATCAAGTTGTTTGGAACATGTTGCCAGTGATCAAGTTGTTTGGAACATGTTGCCAGTGATCAAGTTGTTTGGAACATGTTGCCAGTGATCAAGTTGTTTGGAACATGTTGCCAGTGATCAAGTTGTTTGGAACATGTTGCCAGTGATCAAGTTGTTTGGAACATGTTGCCAGTGATCAAGTTGTTTGGAACATGTTGCCAGTGATCAAGTTGTTTGGAACATGTTGCCAGTGATCAAGTTGTTTGGAACATGTTGCCAGTGATCAAGTTGTTTGGAACATGTTGCCAGTGATCAAGTTGTTTGGAACATGTTGCCAGTGATCAAGTTGTTTGGAACATGTTGCCAGTGATCAAGTTGTTTGGAACATGTTGCCAGTGATCAAGTTGTTTGGAACATGTTGCCAGTGATCAAGTTGTTTGGAACATGTTGCCAGTGATCAAGTTGTTTGGAACATGTTGCCAGTGATCAAGTTGTTTGGAACATGTTGCCAGTGATCAAGTTGTTTGGAACATGTTGCCAGTGATCAAGTTGTTTGGAACATGTTGCCAGTGATCAAGTTGTTTGGAACATGTTGCCAGTGATCAAGTTGTTTGGAACATGTTGCCAGTGATCAAGTTGTTTGGAACATGTTGCCAGTGATCAAGTTGTTTGGAACATGTTGCCAGTGATCAAGTTGTTTGGAACATGTTGCCAGTCATCAAGTTGTTTGGAACATGTTGCCAGTCATCAAGTTGTTTGGAACATGTTGCCAGTGATCAAGTTGTTTGGAACATGTTGCCAGTGATCAAGTTGTTTGGAACATGTTGCCAGTGATCAAGTTGTTTGGAACATGTTGCCAGTGATCAAGTTGTTTGGAACATGTTGCCAGTGATCAAGTTGTTTGGAACATGTTGCCAGTGATCAAGTTGTTTGGAACATGTTGCCAGTGATCAAGTTGTTTGGAACATGTTGCCAGTGATCAAGTTGTTTGGAACATGTTGCCAGTGATCAAGTTGTTTGGAACATGTTGCCAGTGATCAAGTTGTTTGGAACATGTTGCCAGTGATCAAGTTGTTTGGAACATGTTGCCAGTGATCAAGTTGTTTGGAACATGTTGCCAGTGATCAAGTTGTTTGGAACATGTTGCCAGTGATCAAGTTGTTTGGAACATGTTGCCAGTGATCAAGTTGTTTGGAACATGTTGCCAGTGATCAAGTTGTTTGGAACATGTTGCCAGTGATCAAGTTGTTTGGAACATGTTGCCAGTGATCAAGTTGTTTGGAACATGTTGCCAGTGATCAAGTTGTTTGGAACATGTTGCCAGTGATCAAGTTGTTTGGAACATGTTGCCAGTGATCAAGTTGTTTGGAACATGTTGCCAGTGATCAAGTTGTTTGGAACATGTTGCCAGTGATCAAGTTGTTTGGAACATGTTGCCAGTGATCAAGTTGTTTGGAACATGTTGCCAGTGATCAAGTTGTTTGGAACATGTTGCCAGTGATCAAGTTGTTTGGAACATGTTGCCAGTGATCAAGTTGTTTGGAACATGTTGCCAGTGATCAAGTTGTTTGGAACATGTTGCCAGTGATCAAGTTGTTTGGAACATGTTGCCAGTGATCAAGTTGTTTGGAACATGTTGCCAGTGATCAAGTTGTTTGGAACATGTTGCCAGTGATCAAGTTGTTTGGAACATGTTGCCAGTGATCAAGTTGTTTGGAACATGTTGCCAGTGATCAAGTTGTTTGGAACATGTTGCCAGTGATCAAGTTGTTTGGAACATGTTGCCAGTCATCAAGTTGTTTGGAACATGTTGCCAGTCATCAAGTTGTTTGGAACATGTTGCCAGTGATCAAGTTGTTTGGAACATGTTGCCAGTGATCAAGTTGTTTGGAACATGTTGCCAGTGATCAAGTTGTTTGGAACATGTTGCCAGTGATCAAGTTGTTTGGAACATGTTGCCAGTGATCAAGTTGTTTGGAACATGTTGCCAGTGATCAAGTTGTTTGGAACATGTTGCCAGTGATCAAGTTGTTTGGAACATGTTGCCAGTGATCAAGTTGTTTGGAACATGTTGCCAGTGATCAAGTTGTTTGGAACATGTTGCCAGTGATCAAGTTGTTTGGAACATGTTGCCAGTGATCAAGTTGTTTGGAACATGTTGCCAGTGATCAAGTTGTTTGGAACATGTTGCCAGTGATCAAGTTGTTTGGAACATGTTGCCAGTGATCAAGTTGTTTGGAACATGTTGCCAGTGATCAAGTTGTTTGGAACATGTTGCCAGTGATCAAGTTGTTTGGAACATGTTGCCAGTGATCAAGTTGTTTGGAACATGTTGCCAGTGATCAAGTTGTTTGGAACATGTTGCCAGTGATCAAGTTGTTTGGAACATGTTGCCAGTGATCAAGTT
This sequence comes from Garcialebias charrua, assembly GCA_038048925.1. Taxonomy (NCBI): domain Eukaryota; kingdom Metazoa; phylum Chordata; class Actinopteri; order Cyprinodontiformes; family Rivulidae; genus Garcialebias; species Garcialebias charrua. Next base: position 13,001 of record JBBPBX010054053.1, read on the forward strand.
GTTTGGAACATGTTGCCAGTGATCAAGTTGTTTGGAACATGTTGCCAGTGATCAAGTTGTTTGGAACATGTTGCCAGTGATCAAGTTGTTTGGAACATGTTGCCAGTGATCAAGTTGTTTGGAACATGTTGCCAGTGATCAAGTTGTTTGGAACATGTTGCCAGTGATCAAGTTGTTTGGAACATGTTGCCAGTGATCAAGTTGTTTGGAACATGTTGCCAGTGATCAAGTTGTTTGGAACATGTTGCCAGTGATCAAGTTGTTTGGAACATGTTGCCAGTGATCAAGTTGTTTGGAACATGTTGCCAGTGATCAAGTTGTTTGGAACATGTTGCCAGTGATCAAGTTGTTTGGAACATGTTGCCAGTGATCAAGTTGTTTGGAACATGTTGCCAGTGATCAAGTTGTTTGGAACATGTTGCCAGTGATCAAGTTGTTTGGAACATGTTGCCAGTGATCAAGTTGTTTGGAACATGTTGCCAGTGATCAAGTTGTTTGGAACATGTTGCCAGTGATCAAGTTGTTTGGAACATGTTGCCAGTGATCAAGTTGTTTGGAACATGTTGCCAGTGATCAAGTTGTTTGGAACATGTTGCCAGTGATCAAGTTGTTTGGAACATGTTGCCAGTCATCAAGTTGTTTGGAACATGTTGCCAGTCATCAAGTTGTTTGGAACATGTTGCCAGTGATCAAGTTGTTTGGAACATGTTGCCAGTGATCAAGTTGTTTGGAACATGTTGCCAGTCATCAAGTTGTTTGGAACATGTTGCCAGTCATCAAGTTGTTTGGAACATGTTGCCAGTCATCAAGTTGTTTGGAACATGTTGCCAGTGATCAAGTTGTTTGGAACATGTTGCCAGTGATCAAGTTGTTTGGAACATGTTGCCAGTGATCAAGTTGTTTGGAACATGTTGCCAGTGATCAAGTTGTTTGGAACATGTTGCCAGTGATCAAGTTGTTTGGAACATGTTGCCAGTGATCAAGTTGTTTGGAACATGTTGCCAGTGATCAAGTTGTTTGGAACATGTTGCCAGTGATCAAGTTGTTTGGAACATGTTGCCAGTGATCAAGTTGTTTGGAACATGTTGCCAGTGATCAAGTTGTTTGGAACATGTTGCCAGTGATCAAGTTGTTTGGAACATGTTGCCAGTCATCAAGTTGTTTGGAACATGTTGCCAGTCATCAAGTTGTTTGGAACATGTTGCCAGTGATCAAGTTGTTTGGAACATGTTGCCAGTGATCAAGTTGTTTGGAACATGTTGCCAGTGATCAAGTTGTTTGGAACATGTTGCCAGTGATCAAGTTGTTTGGAACATGTTGCCAGTGATCAAGTTGTTTGGAACATGTTGCCAGTGATCAAGTTGTTTGGAACATGTTGCCAGTGATCAAGTTGTTTGGAACATGTTGCCAGTGATCAAGTTGTTTGGAACATGTTGCCAGTGATCAAGTTGTTTGGAACATGTTGCCAGTGATCAAGTTGTTTGGAACATGTTGCCAGTGATCAAGTTGTTTGGAACATGTTGCCAGTGATCAAGTTGTTTGGAACATGTTGCCAGTGATCAAGTTGTTTGGAACATGTTGCCAGTGATCAAGTTGTTTGGAACATGTTGCCAGTGATCAAGTTGTTTGGAACATGTTGCCAGTGATCAAGTTGTTTGGAACATGTTGCCAGTGATCAAGTTGTTTGGAACATGTTGCCAGTGATCAAGTTGTTTGGAACATGTTGCCAGTGATCAAGTTGTTTGGAACATGTTGCCAGTGATCAAGTTGTTTGGAACATGTTGCCAGTGATCAAGTTGTTTGGAACATGTTGCCAGTGATCAAGTTGTTTGGAACATGTTGCCAGTGATCAAGTTGTTTGGAACATGTTGCCAGTGATCAAGTTGTTTGGAACATGTTGCCAGTGATCAAGTTGTTTGGAACATGTTGCCAGTGATCAAGTTGTTTGGAACATGTTGCCAGTGATCAAGTTGTTTGGAACATGTTGCCAGTGATCAAGTTGTTTGGAACATGTTGCCAGTCATCAAGTTGTTTGGAACATGTTGCCAGTCATCAAGTTGTTTGGAACATGTTACCAGTCATCAAGTTGTTTGGAACATGTTTCCAGTGATCAAGTTGTTTGGAACATGTTGCCAGTGATCAAGTTGTTTGGAACATGTTGCCAGTGATCAAGTTGTTTGGAACATGTTGCCAGTGATCAAGTTGTTTGGAACATGTTGCCAGTCATCAAGTTGTTTGGAACATGTTGCCAGTGATCAAGTTGTTTGGAACATGTTGCCAGTGATCAAGTTGTTTGGAACATGTTGCCAGTGATCAAGTTGTTTGGAACATGTTGCCAGTGATCAAGTTGTTTGGAACATGTTGCCAGTGATCAAGTTGTTTGGAACATGTTGCCAGTGATCAAGTTGTTTGGAACATGTTGCCAGTGATCAAGTTGTTTGGAACATGTTGCCAGTGATCAAGTTGTTTGGAACATGTTGCCAGTGATCAAGTTGTTTGGAACATGTTGCCAGTGATCAAGTTGTTTGGAACATGTTGCCAGTGATCAAGTTGTTTGGAACATGTTGCCAGTGATCAAGTTGTTTGGAACATGTTGCCAGTGATCAAGTTGTTTGGAACATGTTGCCAGTGATCAAGTTGTTTGGAACATGTTGCCAGTGATCAAGTTGTTTGGAACATGTTGCCAGTCATCAAGTTGTTTGGAACATGTTGCCAGTCATCAAGTTGTTTGGAACATGTTGCCAGTGATCAAGTTGTTTGGAACATGTTGCCAGTGATCAAGTTGTTTGGAACATGTTGCCAGTGATCAAGTTGTTTGGAACATGTTGCCAGTGATCAAGTTGTTTGGAACATGTTGCCAGTGATCAAGTTGTTTGGAACATGTTGCCAGTGATCAAGTTGTTTGGAACATGTTGCCAGTGATCAAGTTGTTTGGAACATGTTGCCAGTGATCAAGTTGTTTGGAACATGTTGCCAGTGATCAAGTTGTTTGGAACATGTTGCCAGTGATCAAGTTGTTTGGAACATGTTGCCAGTGATCAAGTTGTTTGGAACATGTTGCCAGTGATCAAGTTGTTTGGAACATGTTGCCAGTGATCAAGTTGTTTGGAACATGTTGCCAGTGATCAAGTTGTTTGGAACATGTTGCCAGTGATCAAGTTGTTTGGAACATGTTGCCAGTGATCAAGTTGTTTGGAACATGTTGCCAGTGATCAAGTTGTTTGGAACATGTTGCCAGTGATCAAGTTGTTTGGAACATGTTGCCAGTGATCAAGTTGTTTGGAACATGTTGCCAGTGATCAAGTTGTTTGGAACATGTTGCCAGTGATCAAGTTGTTTGGAACATGTTGCCAGTGATCAAGTTGTTTGGAACATGTTGCCAGTGATCAAGTTGTTTGGAACATGTTGCCAGTGATCAAGTTGTTTGGAACATGTTGCCAGTCATCAAGTTGTTTGGAACATGTTGCCAGTCATCAAGTTGTTTGGAACATGTTACCAGTCATCAAGTTGTTTGGAACATGTTTCCAGTGATCAAGTTGTTTGGAACATGTTGCCAGTGATCAAGTTGTTTGGAACATGTTGCCAGTCATCAAGTTGTTTGGAACATGTTGCCAGTCATCAAGTTGTTTGGAACATGTTGCCAGTGATCAAGTTGTTTGGAACATGTTGCCAGTGATCAAGTTGTTTGGAACATGTTGCCAGTGATCAAGTTGTTTGGAACATGTTGCCAGTGATCAAGTTGTTTGGAACATGTTGCCAGTGATCAAGTTGTTTGGAACATGTTGCCAGTGATCAAGTTGTTTGGAACATGTTGCCAGTGATCAAGTTGTTTGGAACATGTTGCCAGTGATCAAGTTGTTTGGAACATGTTGCCAGTGATCAAGTTGTTTGGAACATGTTGCCAGTGATCAAGTTGTTTGGAACATGTTGCCAGTGATCAAGTTGTTTGGAACATGTTGCCAGTGATCAAGTTGTTTGGAACATGTTGCCAGTCATCAAGTTGTTTGGAACATGTTGCCAGTCATCAAGTTGTTTGGAACATGTTGCCAGTGATCAAGTTGTTTGGAACATGTTGCCAGTGATCAAGTTGTTTGGAACATGTTGCCAGTGATCAAGTTGTTTGGAACATGTTGCCAGTGATCAAGTTGTTTGGAACATGTTGCCAGTGATCAAGTTGTTTGGAACATGTTGCCAGTGATCAAGTTGTTTGGAACATGTTGCCAGTGATCAAGTTGTTTGGAACATGTTGCCAGTGATCAAGTTGTTTGGAACATGTTGCCAGTGATCAAGTTGTTTGGAACATGTTGCCAGTGATCAAGTTGTTTGGAACATGTTGCCAGTGATCAAGTTGTTTGGAACATGTTGCCAGTGATCAAGTTGTTTGGAACATGTTGCCAGTGATCAAGTTGTTTGGAACATGTTGCCAGTGATCAAGTTGTTTGGAACATGTTGCCAGTGATCAAGTTGTTTGGAACATGTTGCCAGTGATCAAGTTGTTTGGAACATGTTGCCAGTGATCAAGTTGTTTGGAACATGTTGCCAGTGATCAAGTTGTTTGGAACATGTTGCCAGTGATCAAGTTGTTTGGAACATGTTGCCAGTGATCAAGTTGTTTGGAACATGTTGCCAGTGATCAAGTTGTTTGGAACATGTTGCCAGTGATCAAGTTGTTTGGAACATGTTGCCAGTGATCAAGTTGTTTGGAACATGTTGCCAGTGATCAAGTTGTTTGGAACATGTTGCCAGTGATCAAGTTGTTTGGAACATGTTGCCAGTGATCAAGTTGTTTGGAACATGTTGCCAGTGATCAAGTTGTTTGGAACATGTTGCCAGTGATCAAGTTGTTTGGAACATGTTGCCAGTCATCAAGTTGTTTGGAACATGTTGCCAGTGATCAAGTTGTTTGGAACATGTTGCCAGTCATCAAGTTGTTTGGAACATGTTGCCAGTGATCAAGTTGTTTGGAACATGTTGCCAGTGATCAAGTTGTTTGGAACATGTTGCCAGTGATCAAGTTGTTTGGAACATGTTGCCAGTCATCAAGTTGTTTGGAACATGTTGCCAGTCATCAAGTTGTTTGGAACATGTTGCCAGTCATCAAGTTGTTTGGAACATGTTGCCAGTGATCAAGTTGTTTGGAACATGTTGCCAGTGATCAAGTTGTTTGGAACATGTTGCCAGTGATCAAGTTGTTTGGAACATGTTGCCAGTGATCAAGTTGTTTGGAACATGTTGCCAGTGATCAAGTTGTTTGGAACATGTTGCCAGTGATCAAGTTGTTTGGAACATGTTGCCAGTGATCAAGTTGTTTGGAACATGTTGCCAGTGATCAAGTTGTTTGGAACATGTTGCCAGTGATCAAGTTGTTTGGAACATGTTGCCAGTCATCAAGTTGTTTGGAACATGTTGCCAGTCATCAAGTTGTTTGGAACATGTTGCCAGTGATCAAGTTGTTTGGAACATGTTGCCAGTGATCAAGTTGTTTGGAACATGTTGCCAGTGATCAAGTTGTTTGGAACATGTTGCCAGTCATCAAGTTGTTTGGAACATGTTGCCAGTCATCAAGTTGTTTGGAACATGTTGCCAGTGATCAAGTTGTTTGGAACATGTTGCCAGTGATCAAGTTGTTTGGAACATGTTGCCAGTGATCAAGTTGTTTGGAACATGTTGCCAGTGATCAAGTTGTTTGGAACATGTTGCCAGTGATCAAGTTGTTTGGAACATGTTGCCAGTGATCAAGTTGTTTGGAACATGTTGCCAGTGATCAAGTTGTTTGGAACATGTTGCCAGTGATCAAGTTGTTTGGAACATGTTGCCAGTGATCAAGTTGTTTGGAACATGTTGCCAGTGATCAAGTTGTTTGGAACATGTTGCCAGTGATCAAGTTGTTTGGAACATGTTGCCAGTGATCAAGTTGTTTGGAACATGTTGCCAGTGATCAAGTTGTTTGGAACATGTTGCCAGTGATCAAGTTGTTTGGAACATGTTGCCAGTGATCAAGTTGTTTGGAACATGTTGCCAGTGATCAAGTTGTTTGGAACATGTTGCCAGTGATCAAGTTGTTTGGAACATGTTGCCAGTGATCAAGTTGTTTGGAACATGTTGCCAGTCATCAAGTTGTTTGGAACATGTTGCCAGTCATCAAGTTGTTTGGAACATGTTGCCAGTCATCAAGTTGTTTGGAACATGTTGCCAGTGATCAAGTTGTTTGGAACATGTTGCCAGTGATCAAGTTGTTTGGAACATGTTGCCAGTCATCAAGTTGTTTGGAACATGTTGCCAGTCATCAAGTTGTTTGGAACATGTTGCCAGTCATCAAGTTGTTTGGAACATGTTGCCAGTCATCAAGTTGTTTGGAACATGTTGCCAGTGATCAAGTTGTTTGGAACATGTTGCCAGTGATCAAGTTGTTTGGAACATGTTGCCAGTCATCAAGTTGTTTGGAACATGTTGCCAGTCATCAAGTTGTTTGGAACATGTTGCCAGTCATCAAGTTGTTTGGAACATGTTGCCAGTGATCAAGTTGTTTGGAACATGTTGCCAGTGATCAAGTTGTTTGGAACATGTTGCCAGTGATCAAGTTGTTTGGAACATGTTGCCAGTGATCAAGTTGTTTGGAACATGTTGCCAGTGATCAAGTTGTTTGGAACATGTTGCCAGTGATCAAGTTGTTTGGAACATGTTGCCAGTCATCAAGTTGTTTGGAACATGTTGCCAGTCATCAAGTTGTTTGGAACATGTTGCCAGTCATCAAGTTGTTTGGAACATGTTGCCAGTGATCAAGTTGTTTGGAACATGTTGCCAGTGATCAAGTTGTTTGGAACATGTTGCCAGTGATCAAGTTGTTTGGAACATGTTGCCAGTGATCAAGTTGTTTGGAACATGTTGCCAGTCATCAAGTTGTTTGGAACATGTTGCCAGTGATCAAGTTGTTTGGAACATGTTGCCAGTGATCAAGTTGTTTGGAACATGTTGCCAGTGATCAAGTTGTTTGGAACATGTTGCCAGTGATCAAGTTGTTTGGAACATGTTGCCAGTGATCAAGTTGTTTGGAACATGTTGCCAGTGATCAAGTTGTTTGGAACATGTTGCCAGTCATCAAGTTGTTTGGAACATGTTGCCAGTCATCAAGTTGTTTGGAACATGTTGCCAGTGATCAAGTTGTTTGGAACATGTTGCCAGTGATCAAGTTGTTTGGAACATGTTGCCAGTGATCAAGTTGTTTGGAACATGTTGCCAGTGATCAAGTTGTTTGGAACATGTTGCCAGTGATCAAGTTGTTTGGAACATGTTGCCAGTGATCAAGTTGTTTGGAACATGTTGCCAGTGATCAAGTTGTTTGGAACATGTTGCCAGTCATCAAGTTGTTTGGAACATGTTGCCAGTGATCAAGTTGTTTGGAACATGTTGCCAGTGATCAAGTTGTTTGGAACATGTTGCCAGTGATCAAGTTGTTTGGAACATGTTGCCAGTCATCAAGTTGTTTGGAACATGTTGCCAGTGATCAAGTTGTTTGGAACATGTTGCCAGTGATCAAGTTGTTTGGAACATGTTGCCAGTGATCAAGTTGTTTGGAACATGTTGCCAGTCATCAAGTTGTTTGGAACATGTTGCCAGTGATCAAGTTGTTTGGAACATGTTGCCAGTCATCAAGTTGTTTGGAACATGTTGCCAGTGATCAAGTTGTTTGGAACATGTTGCCAGTCATCAAGTTGTTTGGAACATGTTGCCAGTCATCAAGTTGTTTGGAACATGTTGCCAGTGATCAAGTTGTTTGGAACATGTTGCCAGTGATCAAGTTGTTTGGAACATGTTGCCAGTGATCAAGTTGTTTGGAACATGTTGCCAGTGATCAAGTTGTTTGGAACATGTTGCCAGTCATCAAGTTGTTTGGAACATGTTGCCAGTGATCAAGTTGTTTGGAACATGTTGCCAGTGATCAAGTTGTTTGGAACATGTTGCCAGTGATCAAGTTGTTTGGAACATGTTGCCAGTGATCAAGTTGTTTGGAACATGTTGCCAGTGATCAAGTTGTTTGGAACATGTTGCCAGTGATCAAGTTGTTTGGAACATGTTGCCAGTGATCAAGTTGTTTGGAACATGTTGCCAGTGATCAAGTTGTTTGGAACATGTTGCCAGTGATCAAGTTGTTTGGAACATGTTGCCAGTGATCAAGTTGTTTGGAACATGTTGCCAGTGATCAAGTTGTTTGGAACATGTTGCCAGTGATCAAGTTGTTTGGAACATGTTGCCAGTGATCAAGTTGTTTGGAACATGTTGCCAGTGATCAAGTTGTTTGGAACATGTTGCCAGTGATCAAGTTGTTTGGAACATGTTGCCAGTGATCAAGTTGTTTGGAACATGTTGCCAGTGATCAAGTTGTTTGGAACATGTTGCCAGTGATCAAGTTGTTTGGAACATGTTGCCAGTGATCAAGTTGTTTGGAACATGTTGCCAGTGATCAAGTTGTTTGGAACATGTTGCCAGTGATCAAGTTGTTTGGAACATGTTGCCAGTGATCAAGTTGTTTGGAACATGTTGCCAGTGATCAAGTTGTTTGGAACATGTTGCCAGTGATCAAGTTGTTTGGAACATGTTGCCAGTGATCAAGTTGTTTGGAACATGTTGCCAGTCATCAAGTTGTTTGGAACATGTTGCCAGTGATCAAGTTGTTTGGAACATGTTGCCAGTGATCAAGTTGTTTGGAACATGTTGCCAGTCATCAAGTTGTTTGGAACATGTTGCCAGTGATCAAGTTGTTTGGAACATGTTGCCAGTGATCAAGTTGTTTGGAACATGTTGCCAGTGATCAAGTTGTTTGGAACATGTTGCCAGTCATCAAGTTGTTTGGAACATGTTGCCAGTCATCAAGTTGTTTGGAACATGTTGCCAGTGATCAAGTTGTTTGGAACATGTTGCCAGTGATCAAGTTGTTTGGAACATGTTGCCAGTGATCAAGTTGTTTGGAACATGTTGCCAGTGATCAAGTTGTTTGGAACATGTTGCCAGTGATCAAGTTGTTTGGAACATGTTGCCAGTGATCAAGTTGTTTGGAACATGTTGCCAGTGATCAAGTTGTTTGGAACATGTTGCCAGTGATCAAGTTGTTTGGAACATGTTGCCAGTGATCAAGTTGTTTGGAACATGTTGCCAGTGATCAAGTTGTTTGGAACATGTTGCCAGTGATCAAGTTGTTTGGAACATGTTGCCAGTGATCAAGTTGTTTGGAACATGTTGCCAGTGATCAAGTTGTTTGGAACATGTTGCCAGTGATCAAGTTGTTTGGAACATGTTGCCAGTGATCAAGTTGTTTGGAACATGTTGCCAGTCATCAAGTTGTTTGGAACATGTTGCCAGTCATCAAGTTGTTTGGAACATGTTGCCAGTCATCAAGTTGTTTGGAACATGTTGCCAGTGATCAAGTTGTTTGGAACATGTTGCCAGTGATCAAGTTGTTTGGAACATGTTGCCAGTCATCAAGTTGTTTGGAACATGTTGCCAGTGATCAAGTTGTTTGGAACATGTTGCCAGTGATCAAGTTGTTTGGAACATGTTGCCAGTGATCAAGTTGTTTGGAACATGTTGCCAGTGATCAAGTTGTTTGGAACATGTTGCCAGTGATCAAGTTGTTTGGAACATGTTGCCAGTGATCAAGTTGTTTGGAACATGTTGCCAGTGATCAAGTTGTTTGGAACATGTTGCCAGTGATCAAGTTGTTTGGAACATGTTGCCAGTGATCAAGTTGTTTGGAACATGTTGCCAGTGATCAAGTTGTTTGGAACATGTTGCCAGTGATCAAGTTGTTTGGAACATGTTGCCAGTGATCAAGTTGTTTGGAACATGTTGCCAGTGATCAAGTTGTTTGGAACATGTTGCCAGTCATCAAGTTGTTTGGAACATGTTGCCAGTCATCAAGTTGTTTGGAACATGTTGCCAGTGATCAAGTTGTTTGGAACATGTTGCCAGTGATCAAGTTGTTTGGAACATGTTGCCAGTGATCAAGTTGTTTGGAACATGTTGCCAGTGATCAAGTTGTTTGGAACATGTTGCCAGTGATCAAGTTGTTTGGAACATGTTGCCAGTGATCAAGTTGTTTGGAACATGTTGCCAGTGATCAAGTTGTTTGGAACATGTTGCCAGTGATCAAGTTGTTTGGAACATGTTGCCAGTGATCAAGTTGTTTGGAACATGTTGCCAGTGATCAAGTTGTTTGGAACATGTTGCCAGTGATCAAGTTGTTTGGAACATGTTGCCAGTGATCAAGTTGTTTGGAACATGTTGCCAGTGATCAAGTTGTTTGGAACATGTTGCCAGTGATCAAGTTGTTTGGAACATGTTGCCAGTGATCAAGTTGTTTGGAACATGTTGCCAGTGATCAAGTTGTTTGGAACATGTTGCCAGTGATCAAGTTGTTTGGAACATGTTGCCAGTGATCAAGTTGTTTGGAACATGTTGCCAGTGATCAAGTTGTTTGGAACATGTTGCCAGTGATCAAGTTGTTTGGAACATGTTGCCAGTCATCAAGTTGTTTGGAACATGTTGCCAGTGATCAAGTTGTTTGGAACATGTTGCCAGTGATCAAGTTGTTTGGAACATGTTGCCTTTGGAACATGTT
>JBBPBX010054054.1:6510-23615 GCA_038048925.1 Garcialebias charrua
TGCGAATTTGTGGAAAAAACGAAATAAATACTGAGTTTTCATGTGTTTTTTCACTACAGTTAGCAAGTTAAGCATATAAACACACGTTTCCGATCATTTTTATGCACTCGAAAGTAGTTTTTAGATGAAAATAGAGTGTTTTTAGGTGCGCTGGCGAAATCGCAGTTGATGACTCAACACGCAGCTAGTCACGCCCTCTGGTCTCGCCCCTACACGAAGCAGTCCAGCCCCCTGCTGCAAACAACGAATCAAATGTGAGCAGTAAATGACGTGAAACTGGGCCCGTCGGGCCGCGGTCCGATGGAACCACGTTGGAGATGGTTCCAAAACGAGGGCGGAGCCGGGGAAAAAAAGGAAAATGCGGACACGCTGAACCCGGGAAAGAGGGCGGGGCGGGGCCACCCGGGCCTTTAAGGGCTGGTCAATGCGAAAACGGCTAGAGTCCAGCGCTCCACCTTTCCTCAGCATGCAGAGTGCTGGCTTCCAGCCGAATCGCCCTACACACTAAGGCCGAGATACACTCGAGCGTCCTCACGGTACGCATATACGCAGCGTACGTACGTCAAGGCAAAAGCGTAGCCCCGCGTAGCGCAAAGCTTTTTTTTTTACGTCCGCGTGCGCGATACGCTGTGTCTGACCATAAACTTTCCCGGCGCCGGACTGTTTTGTATGTTACACAAATGAAATAAATTCCCCTTCTTTATCGCTGATCGGGCCTTTTTTGTTTTTTTGCCTAAAGTCAAGTAACCGCTTCTTCCTCCGTTCACTCCATGAATGAAATGAATGAATTCAGGTCCTACCTGGGTGCGCGATGTTTTAAATATCCCTGGTGGGCTGTGTGCTGCAGGAAAAGCACTCCCTGTTATTAGGCCCGAGCAGCTAAGCGCTGCGAAGGCCTATTGTAATTGTAGTGTTTATTTTTTTTTTTCTTATTTTTTTTTATTCCCCCCAAAGAAGTGGCCTTTTGGAGGCTTTATCATATACGAAAACTCACCAAATTTGGCGGACTCGTCAGGACTGGTGAAAAATTACGTATTTTGGGGGCGTGGCAAAAATCGCCACAGAAACGGCTCAAGAGCGCCCCCTAGAAATTTTCAAAATACCCTCCGCATTGACCTTAGTTTGACGTAGAATCATGAAATTTGGTACACTTGTCCAACTCACCAAGATGCACAGAAAACCCTCTGGCACCAATGTTGTACAATAAATGGTAAGGCGGCCATTTTGGAACGATGACCAAATTTTCACCCCTTTTTGGCCGTTTACAGCCTCCGCATTTGAACGAACTCCTCCTATGAATTTCGCTCGATTTGGTTCAAACTTGGCCAGTTTCTTCATAAGGCACGGGGGAACAAACGATATCAAAATTGTGCGTTTTCATGAATGCTGAAGGGGCGGGGCCAGACGTCAAAGTTGGACATCTCGCCATGAAAAACGAAACGCTTACAGCTCTTACACGAAAAAAGTCTAATACATCAAACCTTCAGTTATTGACCCACATCCGGTCCCCCGCAAAACTGTATGGTCAAATCATGACATCACTTAAGCCACGCCCCCTGACAACAGGAAGTGTAAAGTTTTACGTTGAACGGTCCATATCGGACCCCTGTTACCTAATCAGCGTGGCATTGTGTCCAGTGACCGAAGACATGTTGGTGTAACAAGCATTCCAATACTGTTCGTTTTTGGTGGAGCATGTGGGCGTGGCGACGTGGCGAAGTAAGACATAACGCCATCACCATACGTTTGGTTCTAAAATCCACAGATTTGATCCGAGGAGTACCAAAATCAGTATGATCGATCATTGCCCACTACTTGAACAGGTGTCTATGCTAATTAGCAAATAGCCTCCATAGCGCCCCCTAGAATATTTAAAAACATCAGCCCCAAGCCATTTTTGGCTCGATAATTCTGAAAATTGGTGAATATATGTATCTTCTCAGGATCTACGAAAAACTCTCTTGGAGCACTGGTCAAAAACAAACACGAAGTCGGCCATTTTGGGTCAAAGGTCATTTTCCGGCGTTTTTGAATTGCATATTTAAACAAACTCCTCTTAGGGATTTTGAAGGATTGCTTTTAAACTTGGTCAATATGCCCTTAACACATTGGACAATAAAAGTTATCAAAAGCTTGCGTTTTCGTTTATGCTAAAGGGGCGTGGCTAGGCCTCAAACTTGCATTTCACGCCATAAATTTCAAACCGCTATAACTTTCACATTGAAAGACTAAAATGTACAAAACTTGGCATGAGTCATCCCTGTAGAATGCCCGACGATCCTCTGTGGTCATGTTGTGATGTCATCGAAGCCCCGCCCCCTCAGAACAGGAAGTCACTTTTTTAATTGGATTACTACAGTTATATCTCAGTGATACATCATCCAATCTGCACGAGATTTATTGTGATTAATCAGTAAACACTTCTACACACATTGATAATGGTATGTAAATTTTTACTCCATAGCGCCCCCTATATTATTACTACAGTTATATCTTAGTGATACATTATCCGATCTGCACGAGATTTATTGTGCTTTATCAGTGAACACTTCGACACACATTGATAATGGTATGTAAATTTTTACTCCATAGCGCCCCCTATATTATTACTACAGTTATATCTTAGTGATACATTATCCGATCTGCACGAGATTTATTGTGATTCATCAGTGAACACTTCTACACACATTGATAATGGTATGTAAATTTTTACTCCATAGCGCCCCCTGTATTATTACTACAGTTATATCTTAGTGATACATTATCCGATCTGCACGAGATTTATTGTGCTTTATCAGTGAACACTTCGACACACATTGATAATGGTATGTAAATTTTTACTCCATAGCGCCCCCTATATTATTACTACAGTTATATCTTAGTGATACATTATCCGATCTACACGAGATTTATTGTGATTCATCAGTGAACACTTCTACACACATTGATAATTAGGCATGTAACGATTGTAATGGGTTTACCGAACCGTTTCGGTACATCACGTTCGGTTCGGTCCACCTGCGTACCGTTTCGGTTATTTTTTCACTCATTAAATGTTTTTAACGGGAGAATATATGCGCGCGGAACTAAAAATGCCTAGGCGTGTTTCAGCACGGCACTATTATTTGTTGCATAGCCCCCCTTGCAGCACGAGGAGGAGGAGTAGCAGTGTAGCATGCTAACAACTATGGCTACAAACAAGCCGGAGCTTGAAGACCCTCCCAGCTCGTTGCGCTCGCCTGTTTGGGAACATTTTGGCTTTCCTGTTAAAACTCACGATGGGGAACGACAAGTCGACAAATCCAAAGCTGTGTGTCGTCACTGTTTCACCGAGGTTGGATACGTAGCAGGCAACACGTCTAACTTATTAACGCATTTGAAACGACATCATCCAAATGTGAACGTCTCATCCACAAGGAAGAAAAGCAGCCTGGTTCAAACACCGATAACAGCAGCATTTAAACAGCCTTTATCAGGTCAGTCAGATCGCTTCAAATCAATAACACAAGCTGTTGGAGTGTTTATCGCGCTGGATCTACGTCCCTATTCTGTTGTTGAATGCACCGGCTTTAAACACATGATTAAAGTTCTTGAGCCCCGCTACAACATCCCATCACGTCAACACTTTAGCCAAAAAGTCGTGCCAGCGCTTTATGAAAAAGCTAAAAGTGAAATAGTCAACGAGCTATCGAGTGTGCCAGCTGTGTCTCTCACCACGGATGGATGGACATCACGTGCAACAGAAAGTTATTTAACTTTAACTGTACACTATATTACACCAGAGTGGGAGATGATGAGTCACGTTTTGCAAACGAGGGCTGTTTATGAACAGCACAAATCTTGCAGAGCACCTGAAGGAGGCTGTGCATGAATGGAAGCTGGAGAGACCTGGGACTACAATTCCTGTTACAACTGACAACTCAAAAAACATAATTAATGCTGTAAAAGAAGCAGGGCTGGGCCCTCAGATAGGCTGTTTTGCACATACCATTAACTTGGCTTCCCAAAAGGCAACAAGCATTAATCAGGTGTCAAGATTGTTGGGCAAAGTCAGGAAGGTTGTTGCATTTTTTCACAGAAGCACCACAGCTGCCCACATCCTGCAGTGTAAACAAGAAATGCTCAATATTCCAAAGCATGCACTCATTCAAGATGTCCCCACCCGCTGGAACTCCAGTTATGACATGATTGAAAGATATCTGGAGCAACAAGCAGCCATATATTCTGCACTAACAGAAAAAACTCTCAAAAACAAAGATGTTTACAGCCTCAATGAGGAGGAGGTGGCAATGGCAGAGGAACTGATCGAGGTTCTTAAACCTCTAAAAACAATCACAACGCTGATGAGCACTGAAACAAGAGCTTCTGTGTCGATGATACTCCCCCTGAAAGCCACTGTTCTCCACTCCATGGGACCAAAACAAGAAGACAGTCCAGTTGTGAGAGAGGTGAAGGTTGCTGTCACACAAAACCTGGAGGACAGATACTCCATGGGCTATGACTTTTTGCACAAGTGCACAGCCCTGGACCCCAGATTTAAAGGCCTGCCACATATGGATGACGATGAGCGAGAGAGGATCTTCAACCACCTCATAACAGAAATGATGACCGTGCAAGAAGAGGTATGTTTATTGTATTATGATCTAATTAACTTTATACATTTAAAAATATAATCTTATTAATTTTTTTTTTACTCTTTGCAGTCTGCGGATGTCACCGAGATAGCAGCTGAGCCATCTACCTCTTCAGGGAAATCATCTCCCCCTCCAGCTAAGAAATCTGCAATGACTGAACTCTTTGGTGAACTTTTCCAGGGACAGGTGGAAAGTAGCAAGTCCCTTTTGGAGCAGGTCCAAGAAGAAGTTCGTGAGTACAGAGCTTCAGGGTCCCCTTCACTTGAAGCTGACCCTCTTCTTTGGTGGAAAGACAATGAGGCCAAATACAGACACACTGCAAAATTAGCAAAGCACTACCTCTCTATTCCTGCTACCTCTGTTGCTAGTGAGCGGGTTTTCTCCACCGCTGGAGACATTGTCACTGCAACCAGATCTATGCTTTTGGCAGAAAATGTGGACAAGTTGATCTTTTTGGCCAAAAACTTAAAACTTGATTAGATAAAAAAAAAAAGGCTTTCAAAACAGAAACAACTGGACTTTATTTGTAACAGAAGACGTTTCGCTTCTCATCCGAGGACCTTTCTCAGTTCTCCTCGAATGAGAAGCGAAACGTCTTCTGTTACAAATAAAGTCCAGTTGTTTCTGTTTTGAACGCCTTTTTTGATTCAACATGTCCTGGATGACTGTGAATCTTCACCAGCTTAAAACTTGATTAGTTAGATGATGATCGTAAAACGGTCTGTTGCTGCTTATTGTTCTGGTTCTGACTGTTATTGTAGTTAAGATTTTTATTAGTATAGTTTTATTTTTTGTAAAGAGTGACGTTTATTTAAAATATCACCCAAATGGGTCGCTTTTATTTATTTTTATACAAAGGTTTTGTTTAAAATATCACCCAAATGGGTCGCTTTTATTTATTTGTATACAAAGGTTTTGTTTAAAATATCACCCAAATGGGTCGCTTTTATTTATTTGTATACAAAGGTTTTGTTTAAAATATCACCCAAATGGGTCGCTTTTATTTATTTGTATACAAAGGTTTTGTTTAAAATATCACCCAAATGGGTCGCTTTTATTTATTTGTATACAAATGTTATTTTGTTTACTTGGCATCTTTTTAAAATAAATATTTTTTAAATCTTTATTTTTGCCTTTTTTGTACCGAAATATACCGAAAATAAACCGAACCGAGCCCTCCTTGTAACTGAACCGAACCGAAAAGTGATTTTAGCGTACCGTTACACCCCTATTGATAATGGTATGTAAATTTTTACTCCATAGCGCCCCCTATATTATTACTACAGTTATATCTTAGTGATATATTATCCGATCTGCACAAGATTTATTGTGATTCATCAGTGAACACTTCTACACACATTGATAATGGTATGTAAATTTTTACTCCATAGCGCCCCCTATATTATTACTACAGTTATATCTCAGTGAAACATCATTCGATCTCCACGAGATTTATTGTGCATCATCAGTGAGACCTTATGGACACATTGATATTATGGTTTAACATATGACTCCAGAGCGCCCCCTAGATTATTCAAACTGTTATATCTCAGTGATACATCATCCGATCGGTACCAGATTTATTGTGCGTCATCAAGGAGCAGTTCTAAACGCATTGATATTGTTGTGTAAATTTTGACTCCATTGCGCCCCCTACATTATTTCTATAGTTATATCTCAGTGATACATCATCCGATCTGAACCAGATTTATTGTGTATCATCAGTGAGACCTTGTGGACACATTGATATTGTGGTTTAACATATGACTCCAGAGCGCCCCCTACATTATTTCTATAGTTATATCTCAGTGATATATCATCCGATCTGAACCAGATTTATTATGTATCATCAGTAAGACCTTGTGGGCACATTGTGCACTCTCTAGAATATTCAAACTGTTATAACTCAGTTACACAGCATCCGATATATACCAGATTTATTGTACATCATCACTGAGCACTTCAACACATATTGATGCTGTGGTTTAACAGATGACTCCAGTGTTCCCCCTACATTATTTTTCAAACTGTTACATCTCATTGCTAGATCATCTGATCTGTTCCACATTTACTGTGTCATATGTCAGCACTTCTAAACACACATACAGTATATTGTTGTTATTTGCTAACTGTTCTTGGCAAACGGGTGTTGGATGGGCACGACAGAGTTTGAGGTGGCGACCGAGCAAACGAGTTGGAGCTCCCGCGGTCGCCGCAATAAGGCCGGAGCTGCGCTAAGCTGCGAGGACCTCAATGCTGCTTGCAGCTTTAATTATTTTTATTTCTGAGAGAACTTTTTATAACATATATAGTAGAAACACCGCATGAACACCGCCGCGGTCTTCAAGGAGCTACATGAGCAGCTGACTGAAAGCTGTCAATCATTTCAGTAGGCGTGTCAGCAAGTGACCAATCAGCGAGCTCAGTTGAGTCCCCTCCGTGCGTAGCTGCTCATATTACAACAAGGAGAACGAGAGCGTTTGAAAGCTGATAGTTTCTGAAGTATAGCAGCAAAACACATGCGCACAAAATGCGCGCGTAGAGTGGCGTACCTGAGGACGCTCAGGTGTATTTCAGCCTTAAGGCTTTAACAGACTACTCGAGTAATCGACGTGTCGATTCCTAGAACATCTTGCGAGTTTTTAAATTTCACGTCGAGTATTAGCAGTTACGTCATTATGTCCCAGTTATGTCGTTGTGTCACGGGTTCTGCACCGGGCGCGGGCCCTACAAAATGGATTCCTCCAAGCAGACGGATGAAGCGGAGCAGGCCCAGTCTTGGCAAACAAGTAGAAATGCATCAATAGTATGGAAATGTGTCCCTAAAGATTAATCTTACGGTTCAACTACCGTCAGGAAACAGAAAATGAATCAACTTCCTGACTGTTTGTAGCTCGTTGTGAACCGGTGTTACACCCTATTCTGTGACCACTGTACATTGTGACCATAGGGGGCGGTATTGCATGCACTGTTCAGTGGATCTTGAACTATATACATTCACCGTACTGGGTTATACAGTATTAGCACATGCTCTGAAAATGTATCCATAAAAAATATGTTAAATCTTACCCCAACACAAAACCCTGGTTAAATGCAGAAGTTCACACCCTGCTGGCAGCCAGGAACGCTGCCTTCAAGTCTGGAGACTCAGAGGAGCTGAGAAAGACCAGGAAAGAGCTGGTTGCTGGCATTAAGAGGGCCAAGGCCACATATGCACAGAGGATTGAGGGTCAGTTCACCTCACAAGACCCACGGAGCACGTGGAAGGGAATTAAGTGCATAACTGATTATAAAGGAAGGAGTGTACAATGCCCCAAAGACCCATCTCTGCCTGATGCCCTCAACAAGTTTTATGCACGCTTTGAAGATCCAAACAGACCACCCAGCACCAGACTCACCTCACCACCGGATGAAGAGCGTCTCAGTGTGACTGCAGCAGAAGTGAGGGGTAGTCTCAGGATGATTAATCCACACAAAGCAACTGGACCGGACAACATTCCCGGAAAAGTGTTAAAAGAATGCGCTGACCAGCTCTGCGATGTGCTGGCTGACATCTTTAACACCTCACTTGCCCTGGAAACAGTTCCCACCTGCCTGAAGACCGCCACCCTCATCCCAGTCCCAAAAAGCTCCACAGTGACTGGTCTGAATGACTATCGGCCGGAGGCCCTCACCCCGATAGTCGCAAAATGCTTTGAAAAACTGGTCATGACCCACATCAAAACATCCATCAACATCAACGAGGACCCTCATCAGTATGCATACCGTGAGAACCGATCAACAGAGGACGCCATCTCCTCTGTGGTCCACACTGCTCTCACCCACCTGGATCAGAAAGACTCATACGTCCGTCTGCTCTTTGTGGACTTCACATCTGCTTCAACACCATGATCCCCCAAACTCTGATGGACAAACTATCCACACTTGGACTAAGCCCCTCCCTTTGTAACTGGGTCCTAGACTTCTTAACAAACAGACCACAGTCAGTGAAGATTCACAACCTCTCCTCCTCCACCATAACCATCAGCACTGGCTCTCCTCAGGGATGTGTGCTGAGCACTCTTCTGTTCACTCTGCTCACATATGATTGTGCAGCCACCCATCCAAGCTGTCACATTGTAAAGTTTGCAGATGATACAGCTGTGGTGGGATGCATCACAAACAATGATGAGTCCAGCTACAGGCAGGAGGTGGAACACCTGGAGAGCTGGTGCAAAGAGAATAACCTTCACATGAATGTGAAGAAGACAAAGGAGATGATTGTGGACTTCAGAAGGAACAAACACACCCACACCCCACTGAACATAAGTGGATCTGTGGTGGAAGTGGTCTCCAGCTACAAATACTTGGGTGTACACTTGAATGATAACCTCAGCTGGAGCAACAACACCACCAGCCTGATCAAGAAAGGTCATCAGAGACTCTACTTCCTCAGACGGCTGAGACGAGCTGGTCTGAGCAGCCCAGTTCTCACCTCCTTCTACAGGTGTGCAGTGGAGAGCATCCTGTGCTCCAGCATCAACGTGTGGCATGGAGGCTGCACAGTTGCAGAGAGGAAAGCTCTACAGAGAGTGGTGAAGGCTGCACAGAAGTCTGTTGGAGTCAGTCTCCCCACCATCACAGACATTTACACCTCCAGATGCAGGAAAAGAGCCACCTGCATCATGAAAGACCTCACTCACCCAGCACACACACTTTTTGCCCCACTCCCCTCAGGAAGGAGGTTGAGGAGCATCAAATGTAGAACCACTAGACTGAGGAACAGCTTCTACCCTGAGGCTGTTAAGGGCGAGATACACTCGAGCGTCCTCACGATACGCCAATACGCAGCGTACGTACGCCCCGTACGCAGCGTAGCCCCGCGTAGCCCCTCAGGGCAAGTACGCGCAAAAGTATTTTTTTACTACGCATACGCGATTCGCATACGCGATGCGCGGTGTCTGACCTAAACTTCCCCGGCGCCGGACTGTTTTGTATGTTACACAAATGAAATAAATTCCTCTTTTTTATCGCTGATCGGGCCTTTTCTTTTGTTTTTTTGCCTAAAGTCAAGTAACCGCTTCTTCCTCCGTTCACTCGATGAATGAAATGAATGAATTCAGGTCCTACCTGGGTGCGCGATGTTTTATATATTCCCTGGTGGGCTGTGGTGGGCTGTGGGCTGCAGGAAAAGCACTCCGTGCTCAGCTGCTCATATTACAACAAGGAGAACGCGAGCGTTTGGAGCGAAAAACTAGCGGAAGTGACGATCGGAAGTGACGGTACGGAGGAAATGACGTTAGAATTTGGAGCGAAAACACGAGAATCTACGCGAGAACGAAAGCCGAGTGTAGCAGCGGCTCCGTATACGCGCGTATACGGAGTCTGCTTCAGTGTATCTCGGGCTTTAGACTCATGAATAAATAAATAATAAGAATAATCACTGCAAAATATCACATCATGTTGATGCTGATCTGTTTTCTTGTTGCTGTGTTCATCTGTGATCATCTGCTCATAAAGACTCATGTTCGTGCTGCTGTTTATAATGATGTTTTTCCACTACATTAGGGCTTAGTGTATTACTAGTTGATGTTTCTCTTAATTAATTCTAGATGTTATTACTGTTTTTCTCTTACATTTGTTGTTGGATGTAACTGGGACCATGTGTACATAATCTCGTTTCATCACATGTACCACATGCGGTGCACATGACAATAAATATTCTCTGACTCACTGTTGCAGGTCACAGAATATGATGTAACACCAGGTCCTCTGACCTTGTTTCACAAATAAAAGGCAAAAAATATTAATCTCTAGACCTATAAAAACCTATAAACATATTAATCTCTAAAACAAAATCTAATGCGCAGCACCACGGGCGGTGGTGCGGGGTGGTCAACCGCCCCACTGTTTTTAGTTGTTTTTTACGTGCTGCACATTTTTCACTTTTGCAGCTTAATAATAATAATTATTAGGTAACTGTTCTTTTCTCATATTATACTAAAACTTATAGACAAGTTGTACAACAAACTTAATGTAATATGTCTTTTAACAAGTTGAAGATGAGACACATCGACTGGAGCCAGTTCTAAATGATACAATTTATGTTTATAAATTACAGTTCAGAGGAGATTTTGATGCAGGTTTGCACAGGTTTTGAAATTTTGTTAAATCATCATCTTCTTCTTCTTCTTTCGGCTTTTCCCTTTTCAGGGGTCGCCACAGCGAGTCATCCTCCTCCTCCTCACTCTGTCATCTTCATCCTCTGTCCTCACTCCAACTACCTCCATGTCCTCTCTAACTGCATCCATATATCTCCTCTTTGTCTTTTTCCTGGCAGCTGCATTTCTAACATCCTTCTACCAATATATCCACTGTCCCTCTTCTGGACATGTTCAAACCACTGTCCCTCCTCTGGACATGTCCAAACCATCTCAGTGTGTCCTCCCTAACTTTATCTCCCAGTTGTTCAACATGTGCTGTACCTCTGATGATCTCATTGGTTGAAATTGTGTTAAATATTTACTAATATTAATCAATATGGTAAAAAACAAACAAATGTAAAGTCTGTATTTTATATTGAGTTAAAGGTTAATGTACTATGGTAGGCTGAAGTCTGTTTACTTTTGTATTCATATATTTTGAATTATTTGTCTGTGATGGACTGGAGACCTGTCCAGGTGTCCCCCACCTCTCACACAGTGATGGCTGGACATGGACACTAGTGACCCCCCGAGACTTGAAAAGGAAGAAGTGGTTGGATGGATGAATTATTTGTTCCTAGATTTTTATTTTATTGGTTTAGAGAAATCCAGGCAACTAAGCTAATACAAAAACTTCTACGTCAAATGCTATAATGGAATTAATTGAACAAATAACTACTGCGGTTGATCAAAAAAAAATATTGTCTTGGGATTTTTGTTGACTTGAAAAAGGCCTTTGATACTGTAGATCACACCATTCTCATCGACAAATTGAGTAAATATGGTGTTAGAGGACCAGCATTGCAGTGGGTAACTAGCTATCTCAGAAACAGAAAACAATTTGTACAAATATATGATGTAAGACCCAACCTCTGTAATATTACATGTGGAGTCCCTCAGGGCTCTATCATTGGACCCAAGTTATTTATTCTGTATATTAACGACTTGGTTAAGGTATCAGTACTTCTCAAATGTATAATTTTTGCTGATGATACTACATTTCCTAGTTTTGGACAGGATATGAAACAGATTTTTGAGTTTATGAAGATAGAATTAGTAAAATACAAAATTGGTTTAATCTAAATAAATTATCATTTAATTTAGATAAAACTAAATACGATACAGTATTTAGTAAAAAAAATATTGATATTCCTTTTATGATTGATGGTGTTGAGATCTGTCGTGTAAGTGAAGTGAAGTTTCTGGGTGTCATCACTGACGACAAACTGACGTGGAAACATCACATAAATTCTGTTAGGACAAGGATAGCGAAATCTATTGCCGTTCTGTACAAAGTTAGGAACATGTTAAATGATAAAGCTCTGTACTTGTACAACACAATTATTGTTCCACATATAATTTATTGTATTGATATAATAATGATAATAATAATAATGAATTCAATTTATAACGCACTTTTCATTAATGAAAATCTCTGGGGTAAAGCATGTAAAACATTTACGGAACCTGTTTTTTGTTAGAAAAGAGCTATAAGAATAATTACCAGAAAGTTCCATGACTTGGTGGATTATAATATCTTGTCAGTTATGTATAGAGCTCATAAAAAAGAATTACCATTTAATATCCAAATACATTTTGTTAAACGTCAAAGCTGTTACAATCTAAAGGGAACGGATATTTTTGTTAAACCTAAATACAGAGCCAGTTCGAGGGGTCGGTCAACCTCCATTCAGGGAATTGGTTTGTGGAATGATTTGGATACTGTAATTAAAAATGCTAAATCATTATTTACATTTAAGAATTTGATCAAAACCAAATTATTACAAAAATACATATGAAATAGTTTTTTGCATGTTATCTTGTAATTCGATAATCATTTAAGTTATTCTTTTTTATTCTGTTACTTGATGATTTTTTGTTTGAATTGACTGTTTGAAAAAGGGGGCAGATATAATAAGATTTTCTCTTCATTCTACTACCCTTCATTTTATATCTTAATATTGTATAGTCCCATTTGTGATTGTTTTTTGTTGTACACTGTATTTTAAAATGAATAAATTTAATAAAAAATAAAAAAATACTGGTAATTGAACTTACAGAATTTTATGCACTCCTGTATTATTTGTTCCTATTTTTGATATAAATATCAAATGATGCAAAAAATTTGATACAGTACTGAACCTAAAATTATTGTTTTAAATAAATGTTCCATTTGTTTACATTGTTGTTTATTCTTTTCAGCTTGTCAGTTACAAAACTGAAACTAAATTTATGACCATTTTAATAGAAAAAATATTTTCTGATTTGAAAAATTGATTTTGAATCGAATTGTGACACCAGACACTGAGAGATTCGCACCCCTAATAATATTAACTAATAGCTTGTTTTCCTGTGACTTATTTGCAGTATGATAAATTGTAGGAGCATAATATATGCTTGATGTTTTGTTGGTCTTTTTTTAGTAAATAATGACTTTTTTGCGGTATTATTCAATTATTTATTTGCATCTTGAGATCCTATGATGTCATCAACTACTCGAGTTCTACTCGACTTTTATTTCGTTAATGTCGACTTTAAAAACTATGTAGTCGTTCAACCCCTACTACATACTCACCTCTCCCTCTTTGTAGTCCGTGGTGCGACCAAGGGTGCACACTTGGAAACGTTCGTAAACATCAGAACTCATGCCGGTACATGAGACATGCATACTTAAGGTTGTACTCACCCGTGAGGCGTTGTCCAGTAAAAGTGGGCATAATGTTTCGCACTGCCCATAAAGGAAGTGAGCTTTCTTCCACCAGCAGGTTTAATTATAAATCATTTTAACTAAACAAAACAAGGACTTTAAAATAAAAGCAGGAAATGAATGTTGGTTGATTTTTGTGACATCAAAGTTTTGTTTAGTTATTTATGTGGTAAAATAAGTGCTTGTTGATCTGATTGTGGGCGGGGTTAAGGGTTTATAATAAGAGCCCCTGGCCCTGCAGGAGTCGGTCTGGTCTGGTTACAGAGGACGTGACAGTGGAGAAAGACAGAGTTGTATTGAAAGCAGCTTATTGCATGCTGTGGTTTCTGTGAAAACTAAAGTCTTGAAGTTTACAACCTGACCTTGGAAAATGTAATGACTCCTAAAGCCTCGCCTCACTTCCTGTCTGTCGTCTCGTCCAAACTGAAACCCAAACGCAACACCTGCTGTATGGGTCATCACACAGGAAGCAGTGGCACGGGCTGTTCCAGTGCATTCTGGGACTTGCAGTTAAAGGCGTTATAAAACACAAGACACCGCCTGGCGGGCCTTAGAGGAACCTGGGCATCAGTTTGGAGTTAACCCTCGAGTTAAATCTGCTCTTACACTGGATAAATGAAGCAGAGGTTCCAGAGGAAGTCAGAGGGAGTTATTGTTCTGGTTCCGTGAGCATGGACTCATTTTAGTTCATGCAGCTAGGATGAGAGCAGACCTTACCTCGTCCTGGCTGCTCTCCACCTTTGGGTTGCTGGAGGTTCTCTTCAGGTTGCTGCTCAGGCTGATGCTAACTGTGGCGTCCGACTTGGAACGCTGATGGGTCCGTTTGGACGGCGACAGGCTGTGTTCTGCTCTAAGAGGCCCAGTGGAGGCCACCGGGCAAAAAGGGGCCAGAGTTAGGGGCTCCTTGCGAGTCCGAGGCCCTGCAGGTTTCAGTTCATCTGACAAGATGAGCTTCCTGAGTTTGGTTCCTCTGGAGTGGCGCTGAGTGGAGATGTGCATGTCAGAGGAGTACGCTCCCAGCAGCCAGGCACACTGCAGACTGAAGGAGATGCTCTGCCTGCAGCGGTGAACCTGCAAGACCAGAAGCAGGGCCCAAACAGCCCACATCAACTTTAAACCAGTTAGCTTCATGTTTAGCCACGTTCAGAGTTAGTCGTGTTTGTTCAAAATGATTGAAACTCAGCTGTAATGGCGCTCTAAGGCCACACCTACCACGTAGGGCTTGATGGCGTCTCCAACGTCCTCGTCCATGTGGATGTACATGTTGAGCAGCTGCGGCAGGTAGAAGTCCACGTCATCGTGTGGGAAACTGAACAGCCGGTTCCCAATGTAGGCCTGCACGCCGGGCTCCTTGGAGTTGTGCAGGTACGAGATCGCCATGGAA
Organism: Garcialebias charrua; assembly: GCA_038048925.1. Classification (NCBI taxonomy): domain Eukaryota; kingdom Metazoa; phylum Chordata; class Actinopteri; order Cyprinodontiformes; family Rivulidae; genus Garcialebias; species Garcialebias charrua. Next base: position 21,418 of record JBBPBX010054054.1, read on the forward strand.
ACATCAAAGAGTTTGGACTCAAAGAGGCGCAGCAGCCACGACTGTTTGGAGGGATTGTGTCTCTGCCGCCGCCGGGCGCTCTTCACTGAGCCAGGGGCCAGGTCATCCTCGAAGATCTGCGGCGGTTTAATGGTGGGGGCTGTGGGGTGAGGGGACCCCTCCTCCTGCTCCACCCTGTTCTGCAGGTGGGTGGGGTCACCCTCCACCTGCAGGAGCTGAACTTTCTGTAGGACCTGCCGACAGGCCTGCTGGGCCACCTCTGCATCGATCACCAGGCTCAGTTCGGCGCGGCCCTCGCTGATTACATCCAAAGGGGGCGTGGTCTGCTGGGTGGGGCCGCATGAGGAGGAGGGGGTGGAGGGGAGAGACACTGAGGGAGACGAGCTGATGGAAAGGGCGGGGGAGGAACTGTGATCAGAGGAAGTGGGGGAAACATCTGTCTGACTGTCCTCCATCATGAATGCACAGAAGCTCCGCCCACCTCCACTAAAACAGAGAGAAAAGGTCAAAGGTCAGTTGCACATCTGCAAGAGCAGCACAAACTGAAAAACCCTGGAGGTGGGGCTTAGCCCTTGTGTTCAGATGATTACACCCATAGATATCATACAGTATATAGAACACTAGATACCGCATGGCCCGCTCTCGCCTATACATAGTTCCCATGTGACGTCACATCCGTCTTACTTCCGGGTGGACCCTCATTTTGAAAGTCAGAACAGGGGACAGCGCGGTCTAATGGATGTTCATTTTTCACGTTTTTTTTTTGTGTTAATTTCTAATTAATTGCAATGGTTACTTCGTGTTGTGTCAGTGGGTGTTCCAGTCGGGTAGACGTTTGGGCAACGCGCAGGTTTCACTTAATCAAAAAAAAAGTAAACGTGAAGGATTTATCTCATCGGAGAAGCTGACTGCAGCCCCTCCTCTCTCTCAGTCTGCTCTGAAGGATCTCAGGAGCTGCTCAGAAGACGTCGTCCTTTTGGCCGGTAAACAAAATATTCTACATAAATCATTTTGTGAAACTATGTCAGAACAATGTTAGAGTACAACTGTCTGTGTGTTAGAGCTGTTTTTTTTTTTTTCATTATTTAGCAAACCGTCTTGCATGCTGTTAGCTTAGCATCTCGCTAACGCGACAATGGCCTCCTCACGGTCCACCGGGACCGGCGGGGAGACCGTCCCAGTTGGAGAAGGAGGACGGGAGCCAAGTCGTGCGGGCGACGCGTCGGTCCCATGGGACGTGCCCCCGCGGCCGCGACGGATCCACGCCGTCCGACCTGAGCTCCCGCGAGCCACGCTCCAGATGCTAACAACATGCTAACTTCCAACACGGTAAGACTCAAAAGTGCTGGTTCTGGTCTGTGTTCAGCTTGGACTGTTTGTTGGCTGTGTGTTATTTTAGTTAAACCTTTTTTTAGCTGGTTAGATCTGATTGAGACAGTTTACACATCTTTTTTGGATTTAAAGCTGTGAAGCTCTGCGCTGTGAAGCCGGTGTGCGCTCGCTCCTTGTAATAATTAAATAATTAATGATATCGGAGTAACTACTTTGTGACAAGTTGTCTGATTCGTCTGCCATGATTTCTTTCTCAAACATTTAACTCGACCACTGCCAGTTTGCTCTTGTTCCTTGGTGAAGCTGTGGTAGCTCGTGTTTTTGTCCGTATAATTTGCTCTGCTCGTTCGCCATATTTGCCTTTTCTGCCTTCAGATGTGGTGCGAAAACCGGTTTGCGCAATACTGGGGGCGTGTCTGGGAACTATGTATAGGAGCTGACGAGATTTCAGGCAGCCATCTTGGGGGTGGCCACAGCTCCACTCAGCCTTATATATTTGGCAGGCACAATAAAGTATCAGCGCATTTAAACAATCATAACACGCTGAATAGTAATGCTATTGTCACATATTTAAATTTTAGGCATACAGCTATTAAAACTGCATGTATAGGAACGTATAGTTTAGCATATTTAAATATTTTTTGGTGGAATACAATACTGTACTTTAATATATGTTTAGCAAGACACAACCAAAGATGCAATTTATTCACACACACATTATACATATTCAGATACTGTAATAATACATATATATTCAGATAAGCATATATATAACTATATAAATACATACTACAGTATATATATATATATATATATATATATATATATAAAACATATATATATAATATATATACTGTATATATATA
>JBBPBX010054055.1:4928-17190 GCA_038048925.1 Garcialebias charrua
ACTATGTAACTTTGTAATGCAGTCTGTAACTTTTCTAACAATATATTTTTAACATATTTCTTCACTCTGTCACTATCTACTGACAGACTGATGTTAGACAAAGTAATCTCTGAAAAAAACTATAGTCCCCTTGCTTCTCTATCAGCATTTATAAAAACACTAAAAACACAGAGTGACCCGGACAATGACCAGCCAATAAAAACAGAGTTGTTTGTCACGCCCCAACCCACGCCCCCGCCTGTCCCAGCCTCAGCGCCGCGGCTCGTTCTCATTCAAAGGATTGCAAAGCGATGCAGGACTGTTTTGTATGTGACACAAATGTATTAAATATCCCTTCTTCATCCCAGAGCTGGACTTTTATTTTGTTTTTTTGCCAAAAGTCAAGTGATCGCTTCATCCTTCACTCACAGGAATGAGGAAATGGATTTGTCACGACTCACGAGCGAATTAAATCATGTCCAAAGTGGCTGGTGAAGCTCTGCTGATTTCAGGGTGTTTTTGTGTTGTTGGACGAGTGATTCATGGTTTTATTATATTTTTTAAACCGTTATATTAACATATAATCACAGAACTTCGCAGCGTCTGCCACAGGACATGTAGTGGGGGCGGAACATTCCAGACATTCCAGACATCGACTGACAGACATGAGGAAGTCACGAGCGAATTAAATCATGTCCAACGTTGCTTCATGAAGCTCTGCTGATTTCTGCTGGTTTTTGTGTTGTTGGACAAGTGCTCCATGGTTGAAACAAGATGGCGGCGCCATGGCGCCGTTTGGCGGTGTTTGGTGTTTTAGGGGTGTTTGGCGTTTCAGTGTTGGTGTAAATTTTCATACTTTTATACTATTATGAAAAATCTCAGGACAGTGTTACACTTTTACTATTTTATGCTTATGTTTATTAAATGTTTTAGTGTTTAGTGTTCAGGGCGAAGGTACGGCCTTCCTTTATTCTCAAGAAACAGAACAAAATTTTCTTTCATACCACAAGCAATTAAATCATTAAATAATACTAAGGTATCATGAATTACTGAGCTGAAACATCTTTGCTGTAATGATGGATGATGATGTCATGTATGTATGTATAAGTATGTCCTTTATGTCAATGCCTGCTGACAAATGTTGCAAATTAATTTCCCAAGGGGACAAATAAATCTATATCTATCTATCTATCTAGATGGTTACTGTTGCACCGAGGGACTGAGAGAAACACAATTTCAATCCTGTGTATGTCCTGTACATATTGCAGTTCTGACAATAAAGTTGACTTTGACTTGGTTTTATTATATTTTTAAAACGTTTTTTTTTTTTTTTTTAACATATAATCACATAATATTGAAGCGCTCCGAGCGACACACAGCAGGGGGCGGAGCAGAACTCAGTTCAACAGAGAACGGACTGTAGCTCCCCCTCAGAGTCATATATGGCTCTGAGGGGGAGCCATATATTCGTGCTGCTGTTTGTAATGATGTTTTTCCACTACATTAGGGCTTAGTGTATTACTAGTTGATGTTTTTCTTAGTTAATTCTAGATGTTGTTACTGTTTCTCTCTTGCATTTGTTGTTGGATGTAACTGGGACCCCGTGTACATAATCTCGTTTTCATCACATGTACCACATGCGGTGCAAATGACAATAAAGACTCTCTGACTCTGATATATGACTCAGGGGAGGGAGCAGAATGCTTTTACCTGCTGGAAATTTTTCTAAGTCCAAGCGTCCTGCTGAAACTACATAGTTCACCTTTAAAACCTAGCCTGGTTAAAACCAGACCCTTGTCCTTCACTTTGCGGGAAATGAGAATTGAGCGGAGCTGTGCAGGAAGGCGAGGGCCAGGCTAATTAAAACCCAAAAGATAAAGAAAATAAAACCATATCTCATAGTATATGAAATAATACATCGAATGAAAGGTGGCAGAAAGAAGAACTCTTATTTTATCTGCCCCTTTTTTCAAAAACTAAACAAGTTCAAACAATAATAATAATAATAATAATATAATAATGTCTTGTCTGTCATCTGTGTATGTTTCCCATACTCAGACGAAATTCGTCTCTGCATTTAACCCAACCACCACCAGGTGGTGCAGTGAGCAGCCAGAAAGCGCCCGGGGAGCTGGAGAATTAGATGTGCACTCATACGCCAAAAATACACTACACGCGTTACGGCTCCGCCCCGCTCCGGTCCGACCTCCGCAGCAAATACGCACCCTTTATAATCAATGACAGAATTTACACTGGCTCCACACGGCGGCGGCGAGCAGCGGAGAGCGGACGGCAGTCCGTCAAAATTAGAAATTTTTCTATTTCTGCCGGACGCCGGAGCTGTGCCGTAGTCAACTTTTGAAGATTACGTCGCACCAACAGGAAAAGGAACGAGCACAACTTCCGTATTTACAAAATAAAATCACCACGGGCGGACTAATCCTAGCTCTATACGGATTTATTTGTACAAAAATGCTGTCAAACTATCATTTATGACTACGCCTACAAACGCAATACAATAAATAAATAAAGTATTTTATTCTGAAATGTAATACATCACTTCCTGTCGCTCATTTACGAGAGAATATCAAGGCAGCAATATCTACAGTTGTTCTTCTTCCACCGAATGAATTGTTTTGTTCTGACTTCATTATTTATCACTTGATTTATCGCGCGATCTCGCAATTCCCGCGCATGCGTCTCAGAGCGGCGCATCCATGCGGACCTGAGCTGAGCGGAGGAAGTGGAAATTGGACTCGCACAGCTGCGACCTGCAGAGCGGAGCAGGGCGGAGCCGCATGTAGTGTATTTTTGGGGATAGACACCCCAAGGTGTGTAGTGGCCGGGGCGCGAACCCGCGTCCTTCGGGTCCCAAGTCAAAAGCCCTGCCACTACACCATCTTGGCTCCTAAATTCAAACAATAATATTCTATAAGTAACAGAGCAAAAAGCTAACCTAATACTGGTTATTTAAGTTACAGAATTTAATGCATTCCTGTATTATTTGTTCCTATTTTTGGTATAGATATCAAACAATGCAAAAAATTTGATACAATAAGGAACCTAAAATTAGTGTTTTAAATAAATGTTCCATTTGTTTACATTGTTGTTTATTCTTTTCAGCTTGTCAGTTATAAAACTGAAACTAAATTCATGAGAAAAATCATTTCTGAATCAAAAATCGTTTCTGAATCGAAAAATCGATTTTGAATCGAATCATGACACCAAAAATCGGAATCGAATTGATTCCCCAGACACAGAGATTTGCACCCCTAGTAAAAATATTTTCTCATGTGTACTTCCCAACAGAACTACCAGCGGGTCTAATTGATTGATTTATTTTTTTTAAATTGTAAATTTCGTCCGACATTTTTCCAGAATCCTTGGATTACTTATATGTGAATGAGCCTTTTGTCCACGTTTCCTCCAATATAATTCCTCATAAGTTTCTTTTGCATGTGAGACTACAAGAGGTGTGCCCACCATCAATAATGATGGAGGTTTAAACTGAAATCACATGATTTTATCTCTGATTTTAGTTGATATCATTGTTTTTAGTTGATTTTATTACTGTTTTTGTTGTTATTTGATCGTTGATTTTACTTGATTTTATCACTTGTTTTTATTTTTCATTCATTCATTCAACCTTTATTTAGTCAGGTAAATCTTTTGAACCTCATGGGCTCATTTACGAAAGCGACCAGCTAAAACTAAAGAACAATGAACAGCAATGGTAGAATTTCCTTAAACAATAAACAATAAACAAACAAACAATAAACAATAGAAAACAAAAGAGAGAAAAAAACAGAAGAAAGTTTTTATTTTTATTTTTATTTTTTTAACAAAGTATCAAAAAACTAGCCAAACATTATAAGGTAGACGTATAAAATCAAAGACAGGAACAAATCTGCATTGGTTTTTGCCAATCAATCAATCAATCAATCAATCAATTTGATCATTGATTTTAGTTGCACCTTGTAGCACTTTGAGATTTTTTGTTAATGAAAAGTGCGTTACAAATTAAATTCATATTATTATTATTAAATCATCTTGTGCTGATAAAAAAAAAACTGATGCAGTCACTGTGTTTAAATTTCATAAATGATTTTATGTGCAATCTCATGCAAAACTGAATTCTCATGAAATATAATGGAAAGGGCTCTCAGCTACTGTAGATGGCGACAAAACTGTTACTTCTAACAAAGTAGAGTCAGGTCCTGTGGACGGATTCTTCTTGTTGAAATGTTTTTTCTTTTATCCAGAAGACTTCTTCAGTCTGAGGAGCTGAAGCAAACTCAGTCTTGTAAAAAGCACCTTAGTGGATCATCCAGTTTGCTGATGACAGCCAGAACTAGCTGTTCACATGTTAAAGGACGACCATCAGGGCACCAAGAATCAGAATAAGCTTTATTATCATTGCACTGTAGTACAGTACAGTGGGCTTATGTTCGTACAGTCGTCCAAAACCTGGGCGGAGTGCACGTTGCTGCTGCTCCTAAGAGAGCAGCCCTTATTCTTATTTCTTTAACGATGGATTATTAGCACCCTGATGGCCGCTTGCTATTCACAGGGGGCTGAGTGATACTAGCGATAACAGCATTATAAGAGGGTGGTAGGTGAACATGGAGGCATGGCCTCCTTTAAGGTCCCAGCATGCTCTGTCTGAAGCTAAACAGTCGATGTGCCGTCATGTTGTTGCTGAACGTTCATTCTCACACACAACTTTCGTAGTCCACAAGACAGACGCAGACCCCTCCCACTGCAGTGCACGTGTCTGTTTCTTCCCACCAGCGTCTCCACTCGTCCCCGCAGCCGCCCTTTGGTCACAAATCCATCATGAAGACAGCACCACACTTTTCAGCAGAAAGACTCCTCCGTGCATGAAGTCTGCACGATCTCCATCTAGGAGTTTTTTTGCATTTGAATACTGTATTTTCCGGTGTGTAGTTCGCACCTTTTTATGTTTTTTTCAAGGCCTGCGCCCTATACACCGGTGCGACCTATATATGGCTTGTTATCACTTTCGGCGAAACAAATGTTTAAAATTTCACAATTACGTTAATTTATTAAGGAAAAGTTCAGCTCAGACACATATTTGCTATAATTTTTATCAAACAAATAATTGTTTTTAAGTGTTAATCTTCTTTAAAGCCTTGCTGTGCGCTCCTGTGGCAGACATTTGCAGCAGAGCTAAACGTAGGTGCGACCTATACACCGGTGCGATCTATACACCAGAAAATACGGTAATTGAGTGTGTTGGAAGAGTCAGCCGATTGTCTGGACTGAGTGAAAGTTAGTAAATAGAACACAAGCAGGATAACGTGCACAGTACACATGGAGACATGTTGATTCACACTCCATATCAGTAGGAGGTGGTAATGCACACCTTACGTTGTTTGCAAACTACCATAAAAGTCCAGAAGAAGAAGAAGAAGAAGATCATCTCCGCTGTAACATTTGAGATGTCTGTTCCTGAAGTATTCCTCACACAGACCAACAACATGCGTCTTGGGCTGATTGGTAACTTTAAATTGTCCCTAGGTGAAAGCGAGTGAATGTTGTTTGTCTTGTTTGTCTCCAGGTGTCTCTGTGGTGTCCCACCTCTAACACAGTGACTGCTGGACATGGGCACCAGTGACCCCTGCGACCCAAAAAGGCAGAAGTGGGTAAAATGAATGGATGGATGCTCCTGAAGTAAGTCCTGTTTCCTCGATCACCTTGTGAGATCTACAGCCTGGAGCTTTTACTTTTGTGCCTCATCATCTAACTGGGTCAGTCCTTGAGTTTCTGTCCTGTCGATGTCTGAGGCACAGATTGTGTTGTAAAGAGCTTTGAACATCTTGATTAGATCGAAAGGAGCTGTATAAGTGCAGTTCAATGACCTTTTACCATTACTGTATTATCCGGCCTATAAGTCACAGTTTTTTAAAACTAATTTTCATGTCCTGCAACTAACGGAGCAAAGCAACATATTTATGGATTTTTCCCCATATCTTTAGACCAATTTTTGGCTGAGATATGACAGTCTCCATTCATGCTGACAAAAAAAATGGAGCAGTACCACTTTCGGCCGCTAGGGTCCACCGACCGTTCCCAGCTCGCGTGTCCGAAAAAAGCCTCCTCTGCTCGGACTCACTCTGGCGCAGCCCGGCCTCCTGCTCTCTGGAGGTAGATCTGAACTAGTCAAGTCATCTTTATTTATAGAGCACAGTTAAAACAGATGAACTGTTATCAAAGTGCTTCACAAACAAAGCTAGTGTTTGTTAGCAAAATAGCTCATGAACCACACGACAGATTTTGATGAAACTTACAGAAAGTAATCACTGGATGGACATTTACAAACTATTAGCTGTAGGACATGTTTGAGCGAAAATTCGATGTATTTATAATTTATTTTCACAGCGTGCGCGACCGTTTGGAAGACGTCAAAGCGAAACAATTTAAATCCAGCAGATTTGACCATTACGTGAATTTATTAAGGAACGGTTAAGCTAAGACACATCTCTGCTATAATTTTCAGCAAATAATTGTTTTTACCGTGTTAATCTTGTTAAAGTCTTTCCGTGCACGCTTCTGTGGCCGCCATATGCAGCAGGGTGGTGACGCATAATGGATGCGACGTATACGTAAATGGTAAATGGAGCTTACTTATATAGAGCTTTCCAGCCCCCTATGAGGGGCCCCAAAGCGCTTTACAACACCAGCCATCCGCCCATTCATACACACATTCATACACCGGTAGCGGTAGTCTGCCATGCAAGGCGCCAGCCAGTCCTACCAGGAGCAACTCGCAGGTGCGACACGTTTATGGATTTTTCCAATTTATTGGACATATTGGACTAAAGCGACTTATGGGGCGGAAATTACGGTAATTAGAAATGAGCAGTAGCAGAGGGAATTTATTATGGAATATTTGTAGTTTTCAAAATGAGACTTTCAACATATGCTGCACTGAATTTGAACATGGAATGCAAGTACAGTAGTCCCTCGTTTATCACGGGTGTTTGGGACCACGCCCTCCCGCGATAAGTGGAAACCGGCGAAGTAGGGAGACAGTAGTCCAAGTTCAAGTTCAGTAAACTTTGTCATGGCTGCAATCACACTCATCACCTGTTACTCCCATTCTCCCTCCGTGGAACCTCAACCGAGCTGATGCTAACAAACACCCTTTATCTGGACAATGGCTGAGGGGGCTCTGGACCGTGCTACAACCTTCCCTTAAAATTCAGTGCCTTCACCGGCCTGTATGCATCACGTCTATTTATGTTGCTTTGCTGTGGTAGGTCTTCTGATGCTTCAAACCGTGCCCTGTCTAGGACATGGTGTGAGAGATCTTTTTTATACCTTCTCCTCGTGTTTTATTCCCTTTTCTCATCTAAGCAAAAATATTGGGCCTCATGCAAGAACATGTTCGTATATTTATCCTAAATTTCTCTTACTTTTGTTCGTACGAACGCTTCTTACGAACATGCCACGTCAGATTCAACAAACTCTTCTATCCTCAGGAAAAGTGTGTAAATGAGCTGCGTACGTATGATGAATTCCACCTGTTCTATCCACCTGCGCGTGCACACGGAGAGGTTATTTACATAATTCCCACCCCTCAAAACACCATATAAGGCTACGTTTCCTGCGAAGTGTCCGTTCATAAAAATGACAGCGAAAAGTAAAAAGAAGAACTTAAGTGCGGAGATTGAAGTTCTGCTCTCCGAGATCGAGAAAAGAAAATCGAGAAAAGAAAATCTGTCCTTTATAGCAGCGTCACTCATGGGATGAAAGGACCAGCTAAAGCCAAAGAATGTTTGTTTATAATAAATGTGGACCTTAAAATATACACACGTCCTGGTGGCGCAACTGGGAACGCATATGCCGTTAGCTGCTCCTTACCTTATCTAGACCTCGTGGGTTCGATTCCCACAAGGTATGACTTTTTTTTTCCTTCTTTCTTTAGATTATTTATTCATTCCAGATTAAAAAGACTTTATGCTTTATTTCTTGTTGTATTGTAAATAGTTTTCTTGTGTTTTTTAAATCTGGAATGAATTTAAAAGAAAAAAAAAAACGTTGTCCCATGTGGGAATTGAACCCATAAGGTTCGGAACGACGAGCCAACGCTCATCTCACTGAGCTATCGGAGCTCTATGACTGCAACAGGAGGAGGTCAAGGTAAAGTCTGCGTTACCGAGACAAATTAAACTTAAATTAATTCATAATTTAAGTTGGTTTTAGTTTGAGATCTTCATATTAATATTGTAGTGTTAGAAAACGGCATTGATAACAAATTGATTTTAATTTAAATATTTTAATCCGTTAGTCATTATTACATTTAAAATTATAATTCTAATTCAAACAGAATAACCTATTGTCAAAAATAATTATGGTGCGTGATTTCTTTGGACTCAAAATATTTTCTGAATAACGAAATATGAAGTTATTAGTGAAGAAAATCCGTCTGGATAACAGCAGACTGACTGCTCGTAAAATATACGACAGGTCCGGACCACTCGTAAATTTTGTTCGTATCTGAAAAAAATCTTAGGATACGAAAACATTGTTGAATGCCACAAATGATCCTAAATCACTCGTACGCACAGTTTAAGTACAAATCTGTGCGTACGAACGGTTCTTGCATGAGGCCCATTGTTCTGAATAAGAATAATCTGTCCTCGCAGGTGCAATGGCAAAGCCAGGGCGTGGTTTAGCCCCAGCAGAATAATCTTTAGGGAAACTATAAGCAATATAGAAATAAAAATGCATAATTTCCATTAAAACATTTTTTTTAAATTTTTAATTCATTTTACATTTGTATAAAAACACAATTTTACATGTGATATGAAAAATAAAAAAAACAAAATGAAAGGTGGCAGAAAGAAGAAGAAATCTTATTTTATCTGCCCCTTTTTTCCAAAACAAAAACAAAATCAATTCAAACAATACTCGTCAATGAGTAATCGAACAAAAAGAGCATTTCATCACTTATCTTAAGATTTATAGTACAATATTCATTTTAACTGAAAATTTTAATTTTAATTGCTAAATGATTGGGGTGGTCAGCACGCAGCATGAAACTTGTTTTGTTGTCTCTGTAGTCCTGTTGCCAGGGCCGGATTAAGGAGGTGTGGGCCCCTGGGCTGGAGCTGGGGCTCCATCACATTTTAATGCAGAAAAATGACCATGCACATCAAGCTTTCTAATCACTTAAAGTGGAGCTGCTCGTAGCTTCATGTAACAAATGTCTGACAAACAGGGAACACTACAGACAGCACTGGATATTAAGGGAACAATTGTTCAGCAACAGTTTAATTTAGTCAGAGAACACAAATGGATCTGAACCCTTTTCCAAAATAAAGTCTGTGGAAAGTCCAGCATCGCCTGCAGCCGACAGGCTCGTGTTTTTATTAATGTCTCCAGAGTTAAACTGTTCGGGTTCACGTCTATTTAATCTTATTTTCTGACTGACCTCTGCTGTACGACTGGGAGAACGTTGCTGACAATCGTAATTTTTTTTTCTAATTTCATTTGCATAGCGAATAATTAAAATAAAGCTTAAAAAACGTTTGTTACATGAGAATTTCTGATTCCAGTGGAGAAAACATCAGCTGTTTCCAGTTACAGAGTTGTGACTTGAATTAATTCAGCTCATTGAGTTTTTTCTGAGGTTCACACAACAACCGCTTCAGTGTCTTGGAGCGTCTGATCAGATCATCATGAATGGCCGTCATGAGTTTGGAGAGCTTTGCTTCTCGTTTCCCAAGTTCTCGCTGAACTCAGGTGACACAATGTTCTGTCTGCTCTGAAAGAGGAGGAGGGATTCATGCTGAAGCAGAACATTTGATTAATTCACACATTATTTGAGACTTACAAATAAAATGTTCTTGTTTACCAAAACTGTCCGTGGCTGTTTAAATGAAGGGAAATTAACAATTAATGGTATAAAGTCCGTAAAATGAATTCCAGCCCCCGGAAGTCACGCCTTCATGGTATTTGTTCATTCTTCAGGAAAATGTTGTCAGATTGTGAGAACGGGTCTTGTGCACAACGTGAGTGAAAATAAAGAATGGACGGAGAGTCGTCCTCATCTTCAGCTTTCTAGCGGGCACCTGAAGGCTTTTTAGGCCAAAATAAACGAATGTTTGGATTTTTATTTCTAAATATGAAATATTTATTGGTAACACTTTACAATAAGGTAGACAAAATTTGATTAACTACTAGGGAACACATCAGGAACGAATCAGGAGCTAATGGGTAAGTAAGTAAATTGTATTTATATAGCACTTATCATAGATACAATCACAAAGTGCTGTACAAAATACAAATTAAAGTGTAAAATAGAACAAAACAAAGAAATAATAATAACAGATGATTAATAAAAACAGTAAACACAGCTGATAAAAACACTAAAATAAAACATTTAACTAAAAGCTTGTCTGAATAAAAGTGTTTTTAGCTGCGTTTTTAAGGAATCAACAGAGACGGTCACACGAAGAGACAGGGGCAGGGCATTCCACAGCCGGGGGGCTACGGGTAGTTAACCAGTACTTACTGGGGAACACAGCTAATCCTTATTAGGGGACTACTGGTTCGTTACCACAGGAACAAATCAGTACTAATGGTCAGGGAATGATTGAGTAATGATTCATTCCTGATTCATTCCTCTTTGATTTCCTTGGTAACTGCCCATTAGTTCTTGATTAGTTCCTCTGGCGTTTCCTAGTAGTTAAATTTTGAGTACCTTATTGTAAAGTGTTACCTATTTATTCATACAGGTACTCCCCGACTTATCATCGAGTTCCGTTCCTGCGAGGTGCTCGCAAGACAAAAATTCGTATGTCGGGGACCACCTGTATATACCGCATGAGCCGCCACTGATACACGTACATGTACGGTAATGAACAGTTACCAAGTTACCAAGCACTTCACCTATCCTAACACAGCTACATGCTGTAATTATTTTAAAAAAACACACATAAAAAATAAAAAAATAATTTATTACTTTGAGCTGCAGCTTGTCTCCGTCTGTTTAATAATAATAATAATAATAATAATAATGAATTCAATTTATAACGCACTTTTCTTTTTTAAACACTTTCATGTTTGCATGTTAGCTCTTGCACGTCCGAGCTCCGCAGCTTCGCGGTCCAAACTGTTTACATGTAGGACTGTTAGCTTGTTAACTCCATACATTTGGAGCCAGAAAAAGAGATAACTTACTGAAAGCCGTTTCTCCGTGGTGTTCGTCCATCCAAAACAATCTGCGCGCGTTAGCTGTTGTTAGCCCCCGCCATTAGCTGCACTCGTTAGCATGTTAGCCCATCCAAAAAGGCTGTCGGCGTTGTTTCTCCATGTTAGCTCATTCATTCATTCATTCAACCTTTATTTAGTCAGGTAAATCTTTTGAACCTCATGGGCTCATTTACGAAAGCGACCTGCTAAAACTAAAGAACAATGAACAGCTCAGCTCAGTGTCCCCCGACATCTTAGGCTGCCAAGCGAACATCGAGGCGAGCTCCCGGACGCAGATGGCCTCTCCGCCGCCTGTCGGCTCGGCGTCCCCGCGTTAGCATTAGCTGCGTGTTAGCCCAGCCCATGAGCTGGTGGTGTCGGGCACGATGGGTGGGAGCGATCGGCGGCTGCTGCTCCGGGCCTGAGACGTCCACAGAGTTCACCGAGCGTTTCCAGCTCATTTATCCGCATGAGGCAAACTCTGATCGGACACACGGTCCTCCAGAGCCAGCTGGCGAGTGCAGAGGCTGGAACTAAACGTAAAATGGAAGGCACTGCGGCATTTCCGGAAACCCCCGGAAGTTGCGCAAATATGATTAAAAATTATAATTTTTATTATAATTATTATTTAAAAAGCCTTTAAAACAACCACAGCTGCAACAAAGTGCTGTACACATGAAATTAAGAACATTTAAACACAAAATTATTATTATTTTTTATTTTATTTCATATTTTTATTAATTATGATAACCTTGTAAAGTCAGAACCTCGTAAGTCGATGTCGTCGTAAGTCGGGGAGTACCTCCTGTATTGGATAATATTGGGGACTGTAGTGGCTCGGTGGTCAGTGTCGTGGCCTTGTAATCCTGAGGTTGCGGGTTTGAGCCCAGGTTGCGTCAGGAAGGACACCCGGAGTAAAATAAATATTTCATGTGAGTTTGCTCGCTGTGGCGACCCCTGAAGGAGGAGCAGCCGAAAGAAACTTATCACTGGATAATATTTAGCTATTCATAATTACATGCACCCTAAATAAAGGCTGAAGAAAACCAACCCCACAGCA
>JBBPBX010054057.1:0-17536 GCA_038048925.1 Garcialebias charrua
GAAAAGTTGTTATAATCTTAAGGGAACAGACATTTTTGTTAAACCACATTATAGAACAAGTTTAAAGGTCGGTCTACTTTTATACAAGGCATAGGTCTATGGACAGGTTTGGATAATTATGTTAAAAAAGCTAAGTCTGTGTTTATATTTAAGAAAATGATTAAGAGTAAACTTTAGAAAAAATATACAGTATATAAATGGTGAAAACTATACGTACTATAAATCTTTAAATTGTTATGTTATATAATTGGGTCATGGATAATTATTGTTTGAATTGATTGTCTGAATTGATTTTGTTTTTAAAAAAAAGGGGGCAGATATTATAAGATTTTTTCTTCTTCTGCTTCCTTTTCATTTTAAATTAGTTTTTTTTTTCCTTTCTTAATGTGGTTTTGTAAATATTCTTTGTGTTTTAAATTTGAAATGAACAAATAAAAAAATAAAAAATAAAGATTTATGCACGAGTGAGGCGCAGGTCAAATGTGACACCAGCAGAGTGTGTTTAGATGTGAAGAACTCTGTTTGGTTCCCTAAGAGTTTGAGATTAAAATCAACCTGCTGAAGGGAGCAGAATGAGCCCACCGTCCTAAACACACACACACACACACACACACACACACACACACACTCACATACCTGCAGGTTTGTGCAGTCCATCGACGGTGATGCTCAGGAGAAGAGCAGATGAACAACCCATCCTCAGCAGCGATGTCCGGCACCATCCCCCTAACTCCCGCGTGGAGCGGACCCGGCCGTGACATATGGTTGTGTGTGACGAGGTCAGCAGCTCTGGTGTGAGGCTGGGGGGTGGTGGTGGGGAGGCTGGGAGGAGGAGAGGCCTGCCTCGCTGGTGGAGCGCGTGTCTCGTGGAGATAAGACAAACAAAAACAGAGGCCAGAGATGATTAGGAGGTGAAGCAGCGTTCTTGGACAAACAAGTGTGTGACCATCAGAGTGTGTGTATGTGTGTGTGTGGGTCTGTTTTAATCTGAGAGATGAGTGCAGGGCGGGGAAGGGAAGGGGAATAATAAATATTCTTATTGTTACCAACTTGTTTCTGTTCAGTGCTCTGAGATGACTTCTGTTGTGACTTGGCTCTCTACAGTTTCTAAATCAACTGAATTGAACTTGAGTGAGAACATTTCCAGTGAAGGTCTTCATGCGAACATCCTCATTGAGGTTAAATTTACTGAAATTAAATAATAAATAATAAAAAAAATGGTACAAAGAAACAACCACCTCCTCACTTCTTGACCAGTCTGAACTTTTTAAAAGTCTGTAGTAGGACTTGTAGACTGAATCAGGCGTGGGTTAAAAAGTTCAAACACACACAATCCTGCAGTGACACCGTGTGGACAGCGTCCACTCCCAGACTGTGTGGAAGCTCAGAGCTGGTCCTCTTGTGACATTTTACTTCTAATAATGTATAAATAATAATTAATATTCAACACAGTTCTTCTGATTCAAGCCTCGGCCACTCTGACCAGGACCCCTGTCTTGGACTATGGGGGGGTTCGGGGCCTGGGGGATCGCCGTGGGCGGGGCTGGCATTGTGCTCCCCCTGGGGCTGCTTGGGCCCGGGTGTCCTGTCGGCGGGGCGCGGGTTGGGCAGAATCTTGGATGTCTGCTACTCTCCACCCCAGAATGAATGGGGCTACCTCCTGGGTTTGGATGTGGGCTGCCCCATGTAGGAGGCAGGTACATGTCTTGGACCTAGGGGGTATAGAGTGTGTATCGGGATTATGAATGGAACGTGTCGTTATTGTTTGTCTTTCTGTGAGTGAGGGTGAGGATGAGGGTGGGTCTGAATGAGTGTGTCTGTGTATGAATGTTTGTCAGGCTGGGACTTGGGCTGCCCCCTCTCTGATACATCTGAGGCTACTCAGTGTCGCGCTCCTGCCGCGTGGCCCCCTGGTGGGTGTTCCTTTGCCTGCGGGCGTGCTTGGGGCCCTCACTGTCTGGGGTTGGGCGCTTGTCGGCTCGGCCTGGTGGCTGCCTGGTGGGGCTCGGTCCTCTGGTCCTGTCGGGTCTGGGCCTGAGGGGTGGGCGTCCCCGGTGCCTGGGCCTCGGTGACTGGCCCTGGGGCAACGTCGGTGCAGCGGGCTCCGGCGGGGACCTGTGAATTTGTCGCTGTTGACCCCAGGGGGTTATTGTGTGTAGTCACGGGTGGGGCTTCTCCTGTTCTCCCCTTTGGTCGGATCTGGGGAGTTGGTGAGTGGCTCGTCCTGTTCGGGTGACCCTGGGGACTCGGGGTCCTGCTTGGGGTCTTGGGCTCTGGTTGCCCCTTTGCCTGATCTCTGATTTCTCACGATTACTATTGAATGTTCTATTGGAGGAAACTTTTTCACTTATGCATGCTCACAACCACACGCAAATGGATGCAGGGATGTATATGTAGATATATGCAGATATGTAGATGGGTATATGAATGAATATGAATGTATATGTATGTATACTGTATACAGTATGTATTTGTAGGTATGGTATGTATCCATCCATCCATCCATCCATCCATTTTCTTCCGCTTATCCGGGGTCGGGTCGCGGGGGTAGCAGCCTAAGTAGGGAGGCCCAGACTTCCCTCTCCCCAGCCACTTGGAGCAGCTCCTCTGGGGGAATCCCAAGGCGTTCCCAGGCCAGCCGAGAAACATAGTCCCTCCAGCGTGTCCTGGGTCTTCCTCTGGGTCTCCTCCCGGTGGGACATGCCCGGAACACCTCACCAGGGAGGCGTCCAGGAGGCATCCTAACCAGATGCCCGAGCCACCTCAACTGGCTCCTCTCGATCTGGTATGTATTTATGGAAATCTACTGCAAGGTCATAAATGTTATTAGTCTTTATGCATGTGTTGCTGTGTTCTGTCATGTACTTTGCAGGATTGCAGACGGAAGTTGGGTGTGTTTGCCTTGTGCTTTTTTGTTTTACTTTCTGTCTTTCCTTTTCTTTCTCTCTATTATATAAAAAAAAATTCATATCGGAGAGGATGGCTGTAAGGTGAGAAGGGAGGACATCTATAAAGGAAAAAAAAAAAAGGTAATGATCAGTAACAACGTGTTTTCCAGCTAGATGGCACAACATGACAACACTGTGTAATATATTCTCAGAAGAGATCACATGGAACCTAGACTTTGGGAGTTGTCTTCATGACATTGAGAATAGTCTGAGAAAATCAAAAAAGGCGTTCAATACAGGATCAACTGGATTTTATTTACCAAGACCGTGGTTTCTGGTAAACAGGAGCGTGTTAGCATGAACATCAGGGAGACAGGCTCAAACAAGTTAGACAATTCCCTCGCTCGGGTCTTTGTTCACGTCAGAGGGCAAAGAGACGTCAAGACAAGGAGAGCTGAATCGGCCAGTGTCCTCACAAGACTCAGACTTGTTCAGAAGGACAGATCTCTGCTACCAAAGTTAGACTGCTGTGTCCACTTGTTGTGCCAGTCCTTCTCTGTGCTGCAGAAACCTGGACTCTGAAGGCTGAGATGAGAATAAACCTGCTTCGTGTCCACTGGTCCTCCCACACAACACATGCTGAGGTCTGCCAGAGAGTCAAAGTCAAAGTCAACTTTATTGTCAGAACTGCAATATGTACAGGACATACACAGGATTGAAATTGCATTTCTCTCAGTCCCTCGGTGAAACAGTAACCATTTAAACACTAAAACACTGAAACATTTAATAAACATAAGCATAAAATAGTAAAAGTGTAACACTGTCCTGAGTTTTTGCATAGTAGTATAAAAGTATGAAAATTTACACCAACACTAAAACTAAAACACTAACCCAGTCCTCACCTCCTTCTACAGGTGTGCAGTGGAGAGCATCCTGTGCTCCAGCATCAATGTGTGGCATGGAGGCTGCACAGCTGCAGAAAGAAAAGCTCTGCAGAGAGTGGTGAAGGCTGCACAGAAGTCTGTTGGAGTCAGTCTCCCCACCATCACAGACATTTACACCTCCAGATGCAGGAAAAGAGCCACCTGCATCATGAAAGACCTCACTCACCCAGCACACTCACTCTTTGCCCCACTCCCCTCAGGACGGAGGTTGAGGAGCATCAAATGTAGAACCACTAGACTGAGGAACAGCTTCTACCCTGAGGCTGTTAGACTCATGAATAAATAATCAATATGAATAAACACTGCAAAATATCACATCATGCTGATGCTGATCTGTTTTCTTGTTGCTGTGTTCATCTGTGACCATCTGCTCATACAGACTCATGTTCGTGCTGCTGTTTATAATGATGTTTTTCCACTACATTAGGGCTTAGTGTATTACTAGTTGATGTTTCTCTTAGTTAATTCTAGATGTTATTACTGTTTTTCTCTTGCATTTGTTGTTGGATGTAACTGGGACCCCGTGTACATAATCTCGTTTTCATCACATGTACCACATGCGGTGCAAATGACAATAAAGACTCTCTGACTCTGTACATTTAATGAACATAAGCATAAAATGAAATAATAAAAGTGTAATACTGTCCTGAGTTTTTGCATAGTAGTATAAAAAAATATAAAAAGTATATCTATAAAATAAACTGAAGGTTCTAGCATTGACATTTGCAAAGAGTGGCAAAGCAGCATATGAGTTAATGTACACAGTATATGTATGAGGTAGTAGTTGATGTTGGTATAGAGGCAAAAGTGGCATATGCAGTAAGGCACATTGGGCATCCTTAAATAAGGCTAGTCAGAGAATACTGTATATGTATCAGCAGTGGTGTAGATATAAAAGTAGTGTAAATGTAAACAGTAGTAATAAATTAAACAGTTGTGATTATCGTACCCACCACTGCACCCTGTATTCACTGGTTAATTGGACATCATTAACCTCACGCAGACTCTTCCACTGGTACATTTTCATCTTTAAATCACTTCTTGGTCTGCTGCCCTCATACATCTCCTCCTACATGTCTTTGCGTGAGTGCAGCTACAGCGTGCGCTCTCAGGACATGATTACCTGCAGTGTTCCGTCAGTGAGGACTGAACTTGGAAAAAGGGCCTTCTCCTACTCCGCTCCTGCTTCATGGAATATCTTACAAAAAGATCTGAAGCTCTCGACCTTGACTTCTCTAAATGGTTTTCAGAATCTGTTGGAATCCTGGCAAAAACCAATGCAGATTTGTTCCTGTCTTTGATTTTATACATATACCTTATAATGTTTTGCTAGTTTTTTGATACTTTGTTAAAAGGAGGAATGTTATATGTATGTATATATATATGTATATATATATATATATATATATATATATATATATGTATATATATATATATATATGTATATATATATATATATGTATATATATTATATGTATGTGTGTATATATGTATATATATATATATATATATATATATATATATATATTTTCTCTCTTTTGTTTTCTATTGTTTATTGTTTGTTTGTTTATTGTTTAAGGAAATTCTACCATTGCTGTTCATTGTTCTTTAGTTTTAGCAGGTCGCTTTCGTAAATGAGCCCATGAGGTTCAAAAGATTTACCTGACTAAATAAAGGTTGAATGAATAAATGTAAACAGTATTAATAAATGTAAACATTGAATGTAAACAGTAGTATGTAAACAGTGAATGTAAACAGTAGTATGACTATAGGCAGTGATGTAATACAAACATTAGTGCAAATATGAGAAGTAGTGCAAACTGAATGAGCACATGACCGAGAGTTTAGTGAATAACCCGTTTGATGACACAGAGTCCAGTGTTAAAATCTTTGTGTTGTGTGGTAATGTGTGAGAAAGTTTTTTGTGTTAAGGCAGTTCAAATGGGAGGGGAGGCAGAGCAGGCAGAGTGTTTAGCATCCTGACTGCCTGATGAACAGAGCTGTCTCTCAGTCTGCTGGTTCGAGCCTGGAGACTCCTCAGTCTCCTCCCTGATGGCAGCAGTCTGAAGCAGCTGTGTAGTGGGTGTGTGGGATCACCTGCCATGCAGAGGGCTTTCCGAGTGAGGCGGTTGCTGTGTAAGTCCTGCAGTGAGGGGAAGGAGGTGCCGACGATCTTCTCAGCTGCTCTCACGATGCGCTGGAGGCTCTTGCGGCAGGATGCAGTACATGCACCAAACCACACCGTGATGCAGCTGGTCAGGACACTTTCTATGGCACCTCTGTAGAAGGTGCACATAATGGGGGTTAGCTCCAGCCCTTTTCAGCTTGCGGAGAAAGTAGAGACGCTGCCACGCTGGTGAGCCTTCTTGGCCATTGATGCAGTGTTCCTGCTCCAGGACAGAGTCCATGTCCTCATTGGAGACCATGACTCCTTCCTGATGCGGATCAAGAATAAGAAACTGAAGTGTCCTCATAGTGAGACCAAGGGGAAAAGGGGACGTCCTCCTTGACAACAGAGGCAGTGGTGGAGAAAGTACTCAAACACTGTACTTAAGTAAAAGTACAAATAAACAGACAAAAATGTACTCTAGTAAAAGTAGAAGTACCATATTAATATTTTTACTTAAGTAAAAGTAAATAAGTACTTGCTTTTAAAAATACTTAAAGTATTAAAGTAAAAGTACTTGCTGAATGTATTAACTAATGCAATGGTCTACAATACCATTAAGTGTGCGTACTGTATGCATATTTTCTGTAATACATTAATAGTGTTGAGCCATTTTAATGAACAATGCTGCAGATAATGCATGTTTTTATTGTGTTTACTCTGTGACACAGTTCACACTTGGACTTTTGATTCTGTGTGTCAGAATTTCAGTGATGAGTTAAATACCATTAAGCAAAATAAGAAAGAGGAATGATTATACCTTTGAAAGTTTTTATTTAACACAAAATAAAACCAATGTGTCATTTTAACTGCAGTAAACACATTTAAGTAAAAGTTGTCTGTTTGAAAAAAGGAGCATTAGACACAACTAACAAAGGAATAGATCACTTCAACTCGTTTGTCATCAACTCTAGTTAAAATATTGTCTAGTCAATCTTGTAATGGATCAACAATGAACAATACTTTAACTTCCTGACAACATTTTCAAAACTTGGACCTGAGTGTCGAGACATTTGGAGAAATCTCTTGTCTCCTAACATCCCATGAACTGACACATTTTAATATTGCAGCAAGAATTTCTTGTTCAAGTTCAGAAGAAGTTGGTTTTCAAAGTTTTTGAGTCCATGTCTGGCTCTTTAGGGAGAGAGAATCTGTCCTGCTGTACTGAACAGTCTTTCAATAGTCTTTCAATAATATTTCAATAAAGCCATGGGTGTTGTGTATCTTCTGGATGAATCTTTGTGGTGGAATCCATTTTGTGTGTGTTAGTGGTGCTGTGGGTGCTCCCAGCTAAATGACTTATACACAAGAATATACATCATTGGTCCAGCTCTTCTTGAAGGCAGGTCTAATGTTACCTGTCCACTTTGCAGTGATTCAATGGACCAACTCCCCTCTCAACATCAGTTACTTTCAAACTAACGACAAATCAAAAAGTTGCAACGTGAATGTAACTTGTAACTCAACACATTATAGAAATGTAGTGTAGTAGAAAGTACAGATACTTCATGTAAAATGTAGTGCAGTAAAAGTAAAAGTACCCACATTTAATTCTACTTAAGTAAAGTACAGATACATGAAAAATATACTTAAGTACAGTAACAAAGTATTTGTACTTAGTTACATCCCACCACTGAACAGAAGACATCCATAGCTGGACTGGGCTCTCGTTCCGTGTCCTCAACTGTCTTGCTGAGGATTGGTCCAGGTCTAGGTTGATGGTGAATGATGTTTGTACTGTCTCCACGGCACTAGGCTAAGGGACCAATGAGGATAAGTGATTTTTATTTAGTGAACCAGCTCTGGCTGGACAATATACAGGGAGTCCTCGACTTACGACACCCTCGACTTACGGCAATCCGGACTTACGAACGCGCTCCGAACAGTACTGTTGTACAGTAAATACTGTACAGGTATGTGTTTATGGATTAATGTGTGGTGTAATGT
The DNA here is from genome assembly GCA_038048925.1 of Garcialebias charrua. NCBI lineage: Eukaryota > Metazoa > Chordata > Actinopteri > Cyprinodontiformes > Rivulidae > Garcialebias > Garcialebias charrua. Next base: position 7,947 of record JBBPBX010054057.1, read on the forward strand.
GTTAGCTAACTGTTTGTAAATAAAGTTCTGTGCATGTTTATGGAACAGTATGTACGCTTGTTCAGTCTCATGTTGATAAACGGATGTGCGGCGCAGCGTTAGCATGCAGTTTCCGTCTTACGGCAAAAATCCGGACTTACGAACGCCACGTGTAATGAGTTCCGACTTACGTCAAATTCGGGTTACGAACGGTGCGTAGGAACGGAACTCGTTCGTAAGTCGGGGACTACCTGTATTATAAATATGTTTCATCATCAGTGTCTGTAAGTTCAATATCAAAATCTCAAAGTGCTGTTTGGACTGTAATCCAGTACGTCACAGCCCATTACATTTTGGGTGCAAACTTCAAGCTTCTTTATTGTCATTCGCATCACATGTGATGCATGAGGTGGAAAGAAATTATGTACTCATGGTCCCAGTTACATCCAAATAAATCAACAAGAAAGCACCATATATTCATATTCTGCATGGTGATAATATATTTGGTCAAAACAACAGACTCTCACTGGACTTGATGCCCACGTCATCCCAATATTGATCACTGGCCTCAGAACCAGCTATGGTTCAGTACTGGTTGTCTTATTTGGCTAGATTCTGGATGCGTGGGTTTAAGCAAATTGGGCTGAGTTGGTACATTCAAGCACATTTTCACCAACAAAGATTTAAGTTTGGTGACCTGGGATTAAAAAAGCTCAGGTCAACATCAGCACCCAAACCTGTGACATTGTAGGACTGCATAAAATTAGAAAAACTTGTGACATGCAGCATTATTGTTTATATTGCAATAATGATTTCTTGAAAATGAGTTCTCGAGGCTCAATGGGGTTAACCGGTCTAAATAAAGGTTGAATGAAAATGATATAAATTGGGATAAACTCACAGTTTCCTCTCTCCTCCCTTCTTCAAATGCATAACAGATTACAAAGGCAAGAGCAAACAATGCCCCAGGGACCCATCTCTGCCTGATGCCCTCAATAAGTTTTATGCACGTTTTGAAGACCCAAACAGACCAGCCAGCACCAGACTCACCTCATCACCAGATGAAGAGCATCTCAGAGTGACCGCAGCAGAAGTGAGAGGCAGTCTCAGAAGGATCAACCCTCATAAAGCAACCGGACCAGACAACATCCCAGGGAAAGTTCTGAAGGAATGTGCGGACCAGGGGCCTCATGTATCAACCGTGCGTGCGCACAAAAACCTTGCGTGCGTCACTATCCACGCAAAACCCCGTATGTATCAAAACTGAACTGAACGTGAATATGTGCGCATCCAAGTACATTTCCACGCCAGCTCCAGAGCACGCGTACGCACGTTTCTGTGGTTCTTGTTCCTTTGGCGACACTTACAGGTGATTCAGAGAAACTGAAGCCCCACAGTCTGTGGTTGACTTTAAGAGCGGCTTGAAGACCTTTCTTTTCAACCGAGCATACTCTGCCTCCTCATGATTCTACTTTTGATCATAGCTGATACTGTTGTTGATTTTAATTGTTTTATTATTTGTTTTATTGACATTTAATTCTGTTGCACCTTGTAGCACTTTGAGATTTCCATTAATGAAAAGTGCGTTATAAATTGAATTCATTATTATTATTATTATTATTATTAACTGTTCATGATGTGAAAATGATTAATATTCCCACCAAACACACGATTAACAAGTATTACATCCACATGACGCAGTTAAATAAAGGACGCGCAAAGTTGTGCCAAAAATAAATTTAACAGGAACGGATTCATTCAGCCTTACTGGAGGATATAATAAATAGTGTAACACGCAGAGCATTTATTTATAAACAGATATAATTTTCTGATCTAGGATATGGCTTATCAGCCGTTTTCAGAAATAATCATTTTTCAGTTTGGCACTGCTGCGCTCTGGAGCAACACAGGAGCCGTGCATCACGCGTGCACATGCAGAAGCAGCGATCAAACTGTTCCCGAGCTATGAGGGAGCTGCAGGCCGATCAGGGCTGTCCAGTCCACACAAAGCCTGATCAATGGAATGTCTCATCCATATGATTCCAAAGGCTGAGTGGTCGCGCTTTGGAGCGCGCGCGCACCCTCGCCGGTTACACGGCAGCTGGAGGTGATTCATGATCTGCGTTTATTGTAGATTTCTCCAAAATGACACGTGAAAGTACACCATATATAACTTGTTGGAGAGTAAAGGCTTCACAGACAAACAGATTGCGCACAAGGCTGTGGCGCGCGCAGCGTTTGGAGACTCCAACATCACGTCATGTCATGAAAACTCTCCACTGAGACGCACAGACCCGTTTCTTCATGTCATCTATTAAATAAACAAAGATCTATGTTCAACCAAACATCCAAGTTCCTCTGTGTTTACAGTAATTATGGTAATAAACTCGTGCGCAAAGTTAATATTTTCACTCAGAATGAATGGATGAGCCGTTGCGCACCAAAGCAGGGTGCGCGCACACACAAATACCGACACACAATCACTCGTTCTTTGCGTGATGAACACATTTTATTACTATTCTTACTTAGGATTATTTTCCTCACTCATATTATATTAAATTCATTATTTTCCTGAATCTAGAAATCATTTCTGATCGCGCAGGGATCAAACAAACATGTCCTTCACACATGCAGGAAGTAATTTGCATCTGTTTAACATATGTAAATGAAGGCGTGTCAGGGGAGGTGTCTCACGTGCGCTCAGTTCCACGTTAATTGTGATGTACAAAAGGAATGTGCGTGGATTCCGGTGTACGCACAGTTTGATACATCTGGATTTTTTTGTGCGTACACACTTTTCTGGATTTGACCGTACGTCACTTTTCAGTAGGAAATCCACGCAAGTCTTTGTACATGAGGCCCCAGCTCTGTGAGGTGCTGGCTGACATCTTCACCACCTCACTTTCACTGGAGTCAGTTCCCACCTGCCTGAAGACTGCCACCATCATCCCAGTCCCAAAAAGCTCCACAGTGACTGGTCTGAATGACTATAGACCGGTGGCCCTCACCCCGATAGTCGCTAAATGTTTTGAGAAACTGGTCATGTCCCACATCAAGACAACCGTCAACATCAACGAGGACCCTCATCAATATGCATACCGCGAGAACCGATCAACAGAGGACGCCATCTCCTCTGTGGTCCACACTGCTCTCACCCACCTGGATCAGAAGGACTCATACGTGCGTCTGCTCTTTGTGGACTTCACATCTGCCTTCAACACCATGATCCCCCAAACTCTGATAGACAAACTATCCACACTTGGACTAAGCCCCTCCATTTGTAACTGGGTACTAGACTTCTTAACAAACAGACCACAGTCCGTGAAGATCCACAACTTCTCCTCCTCCACCATCACCCTCAGCACTGGCTCTCCTCAAGGATGTGTGCTGAGCCCTCTTCTGTTCACTCTGCTCACATATGATTGTACAGCCACACATCCAGGCTGTCATATTGTTAAGTTTGCAGATGATACAGCTGTGGTGGGATGCATCACAGATAATGATGAATCCAGCTACAGACAGGAGGTGGAACATCTGGAGAGCTGGTGCAAAGAGAACAACCTTCACATGAATGTGAAGAAGACGAAGGAGATGATTGTGGACTTCAGAAGGAACAAACACACCCACACCCCACTGTATATAGGTGGATCTGCGGTGGAGGTGGTCTCCAGCTACAAATACCTGGGTGTACACATGAATGATAACCTCAGCTGGAGCAATAACACCACCAGCCTGATCAAGAAAGGTCATCAAAGACTCTACTTCCTCAGACGGCTGAGACGAGCTGGTCTGAGAAGCTCAGTCCTCACCTCGTTCTACAGGTGTGCAGTGGAGAGCGTCCTGTGCTCCAGCATCAACGTGTGGCATGGAGGCTGCACAGTTGCAGAGAGGAAAGCTCTACAAAGAGTGGTGAAGGCTGCACAGAAGTCTGTGGGAGTCAGTCTCCCCACCATCACAGACATTTACACCTCCAGATGCAGAAAAAGAGCCACCTGCATCATGAAAGACCTCACTCACCCAGCACACTCACTCTTTGCACCACTCCCCTCGGGACGGAGGTTGAGGAGCATCAAATGTAGAACCACTAGACTGAGGAACAGCTTCTACCCTGAGGCTGTCAGACTCATGAATAAATAAATAATAAGAATAAACACTGCAAAATGTCACATCATGCTGATACTGATCTGTTTCTTGTTGCTGCGTTCATCTGTGACCATCTGCTCATGTTCGTGCTGCTGTTTATAATGATGTTTTTCTACTACATTAGGGCTTAGTGTATTACTAGCTGATGTCTCTCTTAGTTAATCCTAGATGTTATTATTGTTTTTCTCTTGCATTTGTTGTTGGATGTAACTGGGACCCTGTGTACATAATCTCGTTTTCAACACATGTACTACATGCGGTGCAAATGACAATAAATTCTCTCTGACTCTGACTCTGTCCTCTCAAACCCAACAGATTGAAGCAGATGGCCTCTTGTCCTGAGCCTGGTTGTGCTGGAGGTTTCTTTCTGTTAAAAGGGAGTTTTTCCTTTCCACGGTCTCCTTTGTGCTTGCTCAGGATGGGAGGCTGTGACAAAGTGAAGATTCAATACAATCTGCTGCTTTCTTACATAGAGAACTTTTGGCTTTTTATGTGAATGTTTCTGTTCCCTGAGACAACTTCTGTTGTGACTTGTTGCTATATAAACTGAATTAAATAATGCAGATTCTTTTAGCACAGAACCAAAAAACCTGACAACATGCAGAGTGCAAACTGCACATTTGGATTGAAACAAATGACCAAAAAATATGAAGTGAAATGAAATTCTTGTCTTCAGTGAGAGCATCCCGGGGCCATCGTTGTGAATCTAATCACATTCTGTCATTCACGGACTTTCAGTAAACAGCATGCAGCTCGGCTGGAGAGCACTAAAAGAGCACAACAGTAGAGCTGAGAGGGGGGAAAGGGCGCGCTGACCTTTAAATCTCTCAATATCATCCTGGTGTCGCAATAAGTGTGTTAAATAAAGGGCTTATTTCAAAATGTAATTATTCTGTGTTGAAATGGATTACCCAGGACCTCGGTCATTAACAGCAGTTCACACTACACACACTGTGAAGAACACCAAACAGGCCTTCAAAGCTGGATGGTGTGATGACCTCTGCGAATGATAAGAAGACAGCAATGGATGTTTCATTTCCTCTGATTAATCACCAGCCTCAGTTAATCTCACACTTGTTGGAGGTCGCTCCTTTGCCGGGTGATGAGAATTAACATTTTCACCGGCTGGAATGCTAAACACCGTTTCCTCTTACACCTCACCAATCAGTGCAGCCACAGGGAGCAGCTGCATTTAAAACAATACACGTTTGTCTTTCCAGCCATTTCTCTTTTTCAACCAGTAGCTGTATTTATCTTTTTTTTGTCTCAGAGTTTTCATTCGTTGAGAAAATAAGATTCAGGAGTGGTATTTGGAAAATGGTTGAAGGAAATGTGCTCTGAATAACAATGCTTCCTGGGAAACATTCACTTTGAGAAGATGTCGTTCTGTGTTCTCTGTTCGAAGCCCTTTTCTTTCCAATATCTGTTGAAACATTTTAATAAAAAAAAAGGACTACACAAACAATTATTCTTCCATAAGTGATTGTTATTAATCAAAAATACAGCAGGCATTAAATTATTTGTGGTGCTGGCATCACTAGAAAACAGCAGGGTTTGACTTCCCACGGATAAAAGGCTCCTTCAGAAACATCTCAGGAGGTTTTAACCAAGTCAAGCACTCGAAGCCAACATTAACATTTTTGTGATGAGTAGGTTTTGAGAGAAAACATTTATTTATTTATTTTGGATCGGTTACTATGGTAACAGCTATGTTTATGCCAGAGCAGCCTGAGGTGAAATCGGACCTGGAGAGCACATGGATGAGAGGTAATGCATTTGCAGACTGAGGTGGAGGCAGCATTTTTATTTTTATTATTCTGCCAAGGACAACAAAACGATTATTCTGTTTTCTACACTTCCAAACCTGAAATGTAAAACAACATAAGAGCAGATTATCCATCATTAGCGCCCACCGCCAAATGTAAAAGGGCAATATTGTTTTTGCTTGTTTGTTTGGATGTGGTTGTAGATGAGTCACCTACAACTTGTACTCCGAGGGTTAACTGGTTACCCTAGATCTGCTTTTTAAACTTTGTCATTAAATACTGCAGTCAACGCTCAATGTTTGTGTCTGTTAGCAAAATATCTGAAGAACCACTGGACAGAATTTATTGAAACTCTAAAAAAGAAACACATTCATGCACATCATCAACTGATTACATTTTGGAGTCAACCGAATTCAAGATAAAGGGCGAGGCATAGCTCCGCGCTAACGCGAGCGCGATGCCACGCGGTGCCACGCTTGAGCAAGCGCCGCGGCACAAGCCTTTGAACGTTCGCGCGAACGCGCCAAGCTCAAATTTTACGACCGCTCCTCGCCCTTCACGCGCGCGCGGTGTCTCACAATGAACGGCACAGAACCGTGTGTCTGGAATTGGGTTCTCATCGAACTGTTTTTAGTGAGACACAGACTGCAGATCCCGCTTGTAAAGCCAAATGGAAGTACCTCAGGGACAAATTTGTGCGTGCAATTAAAAAAATGAAGGGCAGGAGTGGCGATGGGGCCAGTGGAGGTGTCCCAGCAATTTATCATACACTGTCCTGGCTGGACAGGTTCATCAAATGCAGAGACACAGAGACCAATGTGCCTGCAGTAAGTATTATTTTTTTCAAGCTACTTAATAATTTAATTAGTTGGCCAAAACTCGTCACACTTCATAACAATACATATAATTGTATTATTAATCATAAATTTATTAATTCAGTTGTAAGAAAGAGCTTAATTGCTCTACATTGTGTCCATCATAGGACTTCAGCTGTGGTTCTGGTGATCTGCCTCCACCTGTACCTGCCTGGGGTGTCCCTTCACCAGCCTGTGTGCCATCACCAGGCTGTGGTGTGCCTTCACCTGCCAGCACCAGCAGCAGCACAAACCTCTGGTCACCGTCTCCACCTACAGTTCAACCAGCTTGCTCCAGTCAGTTTCCTGCACCACCTTTCCCAAGGCAGTCATCTGCACCTGGCACCCCCAATGCAGCCAAACAGGGAAGAAAGAGGCAGTGTGCAGATGCAGCTGACGATGTTATAATGAAGAGGCTGAGTGCCATTGATGCACGAAAAGATGATGAGGATTTTCAATTTGCTCTAACATTAGCTTACGTATTAAAAAGAATTCCCCCACAATACAAAAACCAAGCACGACTTCGCTTATACCAGAGTGCAATTAATCTGGAACAACAATATGCAAATCCTGAGCCGTACACATTTGAGTGACTGTAAAAGGTTTTATTACAAGTTATTTTTTAGAATAGTTATTGTTGAAGTGTTTTTTTTAGAAGTTTTACTTTTTAGAAGTGGTTTTTGTAGAAGTAATTGTAGAAGTAATTGTTTGAAAGTTTTTTAGAAGTTTTACTTTTTAGAAGTGGTTTTTGTAGAAGTAATTGTTTTAAAGTTTTTTAGAAGTTTTACTGTTTAGAAGTTTTGTTTTTTATAAAGTTTTAGTTCTTAAAAGTGCTGTATTTTAAGAAGTTGTTACTTTTTAGAAGTGTTTTTTACAAGTGAAGAAGAATTAACTACCAAATATGTGTTGTTGTGGTGCACACTGGAATGAAGCTGTGGATAAATAAAGGTTCCCCCATATAAATAAAGTATGTACCATGTGTTGTGTTATAAAATCAAAAAGAAATTTACTTTAATGCAAATGTTCATTATTCTTGAAACATACTGATGAACAAATGAAGTTTGTTGTCAATTTATTAAAATTAATAATCAATTTATTGGATAGTCAATTGATTGATAGGCAATCACACATTCAACCTTCCTCTTCTTATAGTTGCTTGTTGCCAGGGCACAGCACCATGTGGAGATGAGAAGAAGTCACGCAGGTTGTTCCTCACTGCATACGCTGTTCTTCCAGCATTCCTTGCAGCAGTTGATCGTCTTAATGGAGTCTCCTGATCGTATCCTGCAACCTGCCTCCATTCTCCTATACGGATGATAAACAAGAAAATAAATTGTAAGAGTGGGTGGGGTGTATTGTACTCAACATATGAGCTACAGCAGTGGTCCCCAAACTTTTTCCTGCGAGGGCCACATAACTATTCCCTTCTCTGGTGAGGGGCCGGAAAAGTTTGTAAATGGAAGAAGTGTGACGATTGCAAATGGAAGAAGTGTGACAATTGCAAATGGAAGAAGTGTGATGATTGCAGCAATGCCAAAATGTAAAACTGTATTTTTCAAATAACCCTATCTGGGTTCTTAACCAAAAATAAACCAAAGAAAAAATTAATAAACATTATATGTGGGTACGTCTCGTCTTGTGCAAAGTACGTTTCTGTGGTTTTGGTTCCATTGGCGACACCTACAGGTGATTCTGAGAAACTGTTCATGATGTGAAAATCATCATTGTTCACACCAAACACACATGATTAACAATTATTACATCCACATGGACGCAATTAGAATATAACCTGCAAAAAATATAAAAAACAGAAAGACTGAATAGTTTTGCACAGCTTGAATTCTTGTTTTTTGTTCATTTTTAGCTGTTTTAGCAGTTGAAGAACGTGATGCATGATGGGACAAGACAACGTTCCTCTGTTGCAGGGTATATTTAAATGAAAACAACGTTTTCTTTTTTTTATTCATTCCAGATTTAAAGAACACAAGAAAACTATTTTTTTTAAAAACACAAGAAATCCTCTGCTTCCTTTCATTTCATGTATTGTTTCATTTCTTGTTGTTTTTTCTAAATAGTTTTCTTGTGTTCTTTAAATCTGGAATGAATGTAAAAAAAAAAAAAATGTATCATGTGGGAATTGAACTCATGAAGTTCGGGACGGAAGGCGAACGCGCTACCCAGTGACCTATCTAGGCATGTTGTTATTGTGTGGTCAACTTCTCATTGTTGCGCAAACACACTCTCCCGGAAGACGCCGCCATCACTCTGACGCCCATATGCTCCCACATCCACCATCGTAAAGCGGTAATGTGCATCACACGCAGCCAGGAGGACGAGAGAGTGGGTCCCTTTGTAATTAAAGTAGTCACTCCCAGATGACGGAGGGCAGCGAATTCTGACGTGTTTACCATCCACTGCTCCTAATAATAAATACAATTTTCAGTGTTTTGAGATATTTTTGGTACTAATAAGTACGTGAATCAACAAGAGACAGAAAGACGAACGAACCAACCTAAAAGGTTAGGAAAATCCCAGATTTGCCAGAAATCACGAGCAATTGCAGTCCACCGATGGCCTGTGGGGAACGCTACAAACTCCGGCTGAAGAGCCGTCCAAATGGCTTGAGATACCTGAAATACAGTAGTACACATAACTCAGTATAAGTATAAGCATATACTATAGTCTTCATTTAATTTAATCTGCTAAAACTTTTGTATTGTATAGCTATTACTGTTACCATAAACTACATGTAATATATATATATATAAGTAATATATATATATATATATATATATATATATATATATATATATATATATATAAGTTATATATATATATATATAATATA
>JBBPBX010054058.1:5355-17327 GCA_038048925.1 Garcialebias charrua
TCTAACCACTCAGCCACAGCCGCCCTGAAGAAAGTTGTGAAGATCAGAAGTTGATCCTGATCTTTAGACCAAACAGGGTGATCACTCACACCTGATCATCATCACTGATTGAAAACACCGGAGTCTATGTTCACCTTCAGATCAATGATCATCCTGGAGGTTCATGAACTTTTTACTGGATCGTTGTCCTCAATAAACAAATGAACCAGTATAATGTTGGATCTCTTGATCTACTTTTAGGGCTTGTGTGAAAATCTGAAAATGTTTCAGGTCATGTTGATGCAGAAATATAAAAAATTATAAATAAAACTTTCAAGCACCTCTGTTTTGATCTAAACCATTTACACACCAGTGTCAGAAGTTGAACTTCATGAGCTGATACCTGCTGTGACTAAGCTGCCTCTGTGGAAGGACCATCATACCAAAATACCATCTACATTTATCATTTCAACAGTTATCCATAAGTCCTGCCACCCTGACATGAACGCGTTATCGTCCCCACATTTAGAGACGCTCCACTCTCCTTTTGTCCCGGCACGTTTCCCTCCTTGTGCTCTTTGGTCAACTTCAGCTAGCACCCTGTTCGTCAACAGCTCCAGTGGTGGTCGTTGTCCACCTCGACCTCGACCGATCCAGTGCTGTGCCGTCTGCAAAACAACCCTCACCATTTCCTCAGGCTGGGGACTGGAACTGGCCTTTGCCCCCAGTGGCTGGTTTAATGAGGAAGACGCAGGTCTAGGGGCCGACAGGTAGAGGAATAGGCATGCAGGTCTACAAACAAGGGGGACGAACAAGTAAGGAGAGATGTACCGTATTTTCCGGTCTATAAGTTACACCTTTTTGCCTGATTTGCATGCCCTGCGACTAACGGAGAGGATGTGTTTATGGATTTTTCCCATATTTTTAGACCAATTTTTGGCTCAGATATGACCGTTTTTCATTTTGGCAAAAAATGGTGCAGTACCACTTTTGTCCGCTAGGGTACACTGACCGTTCCCAGCTCATGTGTCCAAGGCAGCCTCCTCTGGTCGGACTGACTGTCGCTGCCCGGCCTCCTGCTCTGGAGGTAAGAACTACTGTTAGCTCAGTGTTTGTTAGCAAAAATGGTTACTATTATCTAAATAACTCATGAACTACAGGACAGATTTTTATGAAACTTACTGAAAGTAATTACTTGGTGGACATTTACAAACTGTTACCTGTATGAGACATTTGAGATAAAATTCAATGTTTTAGCTTCGTAAATGTGCAGCATTTAGCTTCGTTGTTTTTCCGGGTACTTTTTTAGATAAATAACTCATGAACTACCGGACAGATTTTCTTTAAACTTACAGAAAGTAATTACTTGGTGGTCATTTACAAACTGTTAGCTGTTGGAGTTGTTTGAGCTAAAATTCAATTTATTTATAATTTATTTTCGCAGCGCGTGCGACCGTTTGGAAGAGGTCAAAGCGAAACAATTTAAATCCAGCAGATTTGACCATTACGTGAATTTATCAAGGAACGGTTAAAGGTGCAGTCTGCAGTTTCTGTAGTGCAGTCTGTAAGTTTTCTAAAAATATATTTTTAACATATTTCTTCACTCTGTCACTATCTCCTGACAGACTGATGTTAGACAAAGTAATCTCTGAAAAAAACTATAGTCCCCTTGCTTCTCCAGGTGTTACTAAAAGCATTTCTAAAAAGCCACAGTGACCCGCCGTTAACCAGCCAATAAAAACAGAGCTTGAATTTGAATTTCAGCAGAGCAAGGGGGAGCAGAGCCATATATGGCTCTGAGGGGGAGGGACCAGAATGCTTTGCCTGTTGAAAAATGTTCTAAGTGCTGCGTTCTACAGAAACTCCAGACTGCACCTTTAAGCTAAGACACGTTTGCTATAATTTTCAGCAGAAAAATAATTGTTTTTACCGTGTTAATCTTGTAAAGTCCTTCCGTGCTCGCTCGCTTCTGTGGCCGCCATTTTCAGCAGGGCAAATGACGCGCTAATGTGTCGCATAGCGGTGACGTATAATAGATGTGACTTAAATAAAGGTGCAACCTGTTTATGGATTTTTCCAATTTAATGCCAATAATTGGACAAAGCGACTTATAGAGAGGTGCGACTTTTCAGGCGGAAAATACGGTACACACGTGCATGAAGCCGGGGAGCCGACAGGCAGCAAGAAAGGCCGACTGGTTTACAAACCTCATAGGAAACGTTGTCCTGGTTCATCCGGTGCAGGATTTTGCTACAACTTTCTGATGCTCCACTGGAGATGGGCAGCAAGCGAGATGCTGCAGCCTGGACCCTGGTCCTCTTCTTGGGCTGGTTCAATGCAGAGTCAGTGTTCTGGTTCTGATCCATCCCAGGGGCAGAGGTCAGGGTCTGATTGGTTCCAGGTTCAGAGCTCTGGTTTGATGTTTGTCTAAAAGGATCTTCAGGATTATTTTCTGCTAGCTCGTTGGAGGATTTGCCCACGGAGCCTGATGTCTCCAGGTTAGGGGGCCTGAGGGCCTCCACCATGGAGGAGTGGCCTGTGGAAGGGATGTCCACCAGTAAAGTGGAGCTCTTAAAGGGGAACTCTGCCTTAGAGGCGGGACCTTGTGAGGGGTCAATGGCAAGCTTCTTACGACAGGAGACCTGATGTTTCCAAAGATCTGCCCGAAGAAAGAATCCAAGACACAGTGGGCAGGGGAGGTAGTTTCTGGCATCGATTTCTTCTGAGGGCTGACGCCATGGGACAATCTCCCCGCTGCCCTGCTGGATCACCTGGAGAACACACAGGACACCAGTCACAAACTTCTACAGGCGACTCAAACAGGTCAACTAATGCATAACTTTGTCAAACTGACCTCAATGTTGTGCAGGTAGTTGCCCCGGCAGCGCAGGTGTTCCAGCAGCAGGTGGCGCTGTTTAGAACCTTTTGGTAGTGAACTGGCAGCCAGCACTTCCTGTTCATCAGCGTGTTTCCTCAGCAGGTGGCGAGCGATCTTCACCTGCGGCCGGTGGCAGAACACGCAGAAATGTTTCTTGTCCCAGCGGCGCTTCCCTCCGCTCCGTGTCCTCTTCACCGTCACGCCTTCCACCTTCTCCTCCGGCCCCTGTCTCCTCCGTTTCTGGCCATGCCACTTCTCTCCGAAGCCACGCCTCTTTTCAATAGGCACCCTCTTCTTTTCTCTTAGGCTCCGCCTCCCTACAGGGCAGCGGCGTGGTTGATTGGGGACAGTTTTGGGCGATTCTTTTTTAGATGAGGTTTGCTTCGAGTCCTCCACCTTCTTCAGCGTCTCAGTCTCAGCATCGTCCTCCATGGCGCCAGAAGTCTTCAAGGCAAACTGTCCAGCACACACACACACACACACACACACACACAGAGGAGACACCACAGAGGGTTGAGTGGACGAGAACATTGGGCCTGATGCAAGAACATGTTCGTATTTTTATCCTAAATTTCTCTTACTTTTGTTCGTACGAAGCGTTCGTACGAACATGCCACGTCAGATTCAACAAACTCTTCTATCCTCAGGAAAAGTGTGTAAATGAGCTGCGTACGTATGATGAATTCCACCTGTTCTATCCACCTGCGCGTGCACGCGGAGAGGTTATTTACATAATTCCCACCCCTCAAAACACCATATAAGGCTACGTTTCCTGCCTCAGAGAGCAGGAAGTGTCCGTTCATAAAAATGACAGCGAAAAGTAAAAAGAAGAACTTAAGTGCGGAGATTGAAGTTCTGCTCTCCGAGATCGAGAAAAGAAAATCGAGAAAAGAAAATCTGTCCTTTATAGCAGCGTCACTCATGGGATGAAAGGACCAGCTAAAGCCAAAGAATGTTTGTTTATAATAAATGTGGACCTTAAAATATACACATGTCCTGGTGGCGCAACTGGGAACGCATATGCCGTTAGCTGCTCCTGACCTTATCTAGACCTCGTGGGTTCGATTCCCACAAGGTATGACTATTTTTTTTTCCTTCTTTCTTTAGATTATTTATTCATTCCAGATTAAAAAGACTTTATGCTTTATTTCTTGTTGTATTGTAAATAGTTTTCTTGTGTTTTTTAAATCTGGAATGAATTAAAAAAAAAAAAAACGTTGTCCCATGTGGGAATTGAACCCATAAGGTTCGGAACGACGAGCCAACGCTCATCTCACTGAGCTATCGGAGCTCTATGACTGCAACAGGAGGAGGTCAAGGTAAAGTCTGCGTTACCGAGACAAATTAAACTTAAATTAATTCATAATTTAAGTTGGTTTTAGTTTGAGATCTTCATATTAATATTGTAGTGTTAGAAAACGGCATTGATAACAAATTGATTTTAATTTAAATATTTTAATCGTTAGTCATTATTACATTTAAAATTATAAATATTTTAATCAGTTAGTCATTATTACATTTAAAATTATAATTCTAATTCAAACAGAATAACCTATTGTCAAAAATAATTATGGTGCGTGATTTCTTTAGACTCAAAATATTTTCTGAATAACGAAATATAAAGTTATTAGTGAAGAAAATCCGTCTGGATAACAGCAGACTGGCTGCTCGTAAAATATACGACAGGTCCGGACCACTCGTAAATTTTGTTCGTATCTGAAAAAAAATCTTAGGATACGAAAACATTGTTGAATGCCACAAATGCTCCTAAATCACTCGTACGCACAGTTTAAGAACAAATCTGTGCGTACGAACGGTTCTTGCATGAGGCCCACCGTTTCTGATGTTCCAGTCCTGACTATTAGTTTCAGGTTAAATCAGACGTGAACAGAACCAAAGAAAACAGATTCAGTAAAAACAGGATTTATAATAATCTTTTAGATTTGTTTATTTTACATTTGTAATAATTTATTGTTACTAATATAGATATTTAAATATGTTAATATGTTCTCAATAACATTCCTGCTCAGTGACTCGTGCAAAATGAAAAGAAAACTTAATAAAAACAGGAAAATATTTATATTTTTTAGAGTCTCTTCAAAAAGAGGGACCGGAGGGTGAGCTCCAGTTCCAGGAGCCTCTCTCTCCTCAGCCTCCCTGTAAGGTCTGATCAGGAGGACTGGACAAGAGTCAGATCGTTGGTTGAACCTGATCCAGGTGGAACACTGGACCAGCTCTTTACCCTCACTAGAGTCCTCGAGGGGTCATTCATGGGAGTTTGCTCATCCAGTCTACATGTGTGTTGTGGACTTGGAGAAGTCTTTAGACTGTGTTCCTCAGGGCACGCTGTGGGGGGGTCCAGTTGTCGCAGGCTGTTTGGTCCCTGTACAAGAGGTGCGAGACTTGGTTCTCATTGTCGACAGTAAGTCGGACCCTTCAGGGCGGGACTTGGGACTCCTCCAGACCCGTTGTCACCGATTCTGTTCATAACGTTCATGGACAGAACGTCTCTGTGCAGCCAGGGGGTGAAGGGAGTCCAGTTCAGAGCCCTCAGGATTCACCTCTGCTCGTTGCAGATGATGTGGTCCTGTTGGCGTCATTGTGATCTTCAGCTCTCTCCAGATCTGAGGTCATTGTCAACAGTCAGGAACGAGTGGATTGTTCTCTTCAGGTTGAGGGTGAGGTGACGTGACTGATGTTTACACAATGAACAGGAAGGTGTTGCTTTGTTTCATTTATATTTTACTAACACACGTGATAACTTCCCAGTGGAGGATAGAAACACACTGTTTAAAGACTTCACAAGTTAAAACTGTTTAAAAGTGATGTTTACTGAGATTCTTGGGGGTGGACAAAGATTTAAATAATTCCAGCTGATATATTGATCAGTTATCAGCATCAGCCGTCCCCTCCCAATATTGATCGTATCAGTGAGTGCCAAAATGTCCACATGGGTCAGGATCTAAACAAGACCACAACAAAACACACTTTCTTCACCCTCCTCGTTTTTACAGACGATGGAATTTCATTTTACTTTAGAACTTTAATCTATAAAGTAATTTTACTTGTTTTTATAAAAGAAGCAAATAACCAGCATCGCTGTGGGACAACATGAAAAACTAACTACCGGTAAATAAACCCTGACGGGTTAAAGAACCAGAACCTTTAAATGAGTGGAGCAGCAGAGTCAGCTTGAGGACAACACACACCACGTGGTGTCATTTGTGTTGTTGTTTACTTGTTTGTTGTGGTACAGAGATGCTGTAAACATCAGCTTTTTCTAACTTCTCTTATAAATCATGAAGATTTGTGTGAATTAAAGTTTGTGGAATTAAATATAAACCGTTACAATCATTAACACAACTGTGGAAAATACAATTTTGAACAATGTCGAGACAGACAGCTGATCACATGCACTGTTTTCTTTTTTTTATTTACATGTTTTTATTGACATTTATACATATATTTAACATAATTAACATTTAACACTTCAATTATTTGTAAATTATCTATTTAAATGTCCTTAACAATAGAAATAAAGAAACAAAAAATAATAATAATAAATCAAAACTAATAATAAAAAACAAACAATGGGAACAAAACAAATCACAATAAAATACAAAAACCTTAATATAAAAGGAGTAAAAGTGGTTTTTTGTTACAATCATTCAAAACTGTTGATATTTATCATTTTAACAGTTTTTACTGATTTAACTGATTCTTTGTGGGGTTTAACTCAAACTCATCTGTGATTTTAGAAAACTGAAAATATTCCTCTAATTATTAGCAACAAACGTGGATTCAGCTGATTTCACTCTTTACAAACTGTGGCAGAATAATAAATGTTTATTTTAGTTATACATTTATATTTGCAACTTTAATCAAAAACATTTAAAAATTAAAAATAAACAGGATTCCGGGAGAAATTATTGTTTAAATTTTGTCCAGAAAAGATCAAACTTTAAACTGAATGTCTTTGTTTTGTTCTCGAACCCGATCCACAGGACCAGAACCACATGTGGGTCTGGTTGTTGGGTCTCAGGACTTCCTGCAGACCCCGGGACAGCTGTTCTGGTTCTGACCCATGTTCTGGTTCTGACCCATGTAAGCACATCAGTGTTTTATGAAGCTGTGGCTAAAATTACCTGTTTTTTGAATGGAGTCTGGTGGAGTCTGCAGACTGAACCTGGACCCAAACCACCGACACCGGTCTCGGTTGTGCGTCCGAGACCACGTCACCACCGAACCACACAGCTGTGCCAGAGGTTCGGTGACCCGGTTCGGATGCGAAACAAAAACGTAAAGAAGGAGGTGAAGTTAGCAGATAAACGTTACCGGGAGGCTAAAGGACGCTGCGGGATGACGTCACGACTCACTAACCAGAACCGAACCGGTGAAGATGAAACAAAAAACACTAAAGAAACATGGAAACAACAACAAATCTACATTAAAAACATGCTCACCTGCTAACAACCATACAACTCTTTCTTTCCTTTCTTCTTCTTCGTCTTTTTCTTCTTCTTCTTCTGGAGTTTACTGGCGGTCGGGTGCATTACCCCCACCTGCTGGTGTGGTGGTTCATCACAGGTTTTGTGTGTACAGGTACTGTATGTACTGTACGGTAAAGACATTTTGGAAGCATTGTAATAATAATTGTATCATTTGTAATATTGATCATTAAGATATGAACACATTATTTTTGGCTTTTACGAAAAGAATATTAATGTTAAAAAAAACCTGGCAATTAATTTAATTATAATATTTGGCAAATACCATATTCACAAATGTAAATTTTCATCATCTTCGCCTTTTTTTCAAGGTTTAATTAAAGAAATAGAATTACATTTATGCACCATTTCTAAGAGTAGCAACAAGAAAGCTATAAACACGTTTGAATGTTGTAGCTCCTTGAATATATTTAATGTATAATTTTTTTGATTTTTTATAGACTCATTGGCACCCCCTGGCATAGTTTAAAAAAAAAACTGTGTTCCTTGTTCTTGTTATCTTATCCCTTGTTCTTTTTGTTCACATTCTTATAATTGTAACTGTATCTGTAGTAAAAAAAAAAAACTCAATTTAAGATAATAAAATATCTGATTTTTTTTCTTTTCGAGTTATTTCTAAATAAATCAATTAAATTTAGTTTTTCTTTAATTCTATTTTAAATTTTAATCAATCAAAATTGATCTGTTGTTTCTGGACGATTATTGTTTTATTTATTGTTTTATTTATTTATTTATTTATTTATTATTTATATTTATTGATTATTATTTCTTTAGTTTGTAGCAGGTCGCTTTCGTAAATGAGCCCTCGAGGCTCAATAAGATTTACCTGACTAAATAAAGGTTGAATGAATGAATGAATGAATTGTTTAAATTGATTGTTTGGGTTTTTTTTTTTTAAGGGGCAGACAAAATAAGAAAATTTTACTTCTTTCTGCCACCTTTCATTTTATGTATTTTAATTCTTTCACAAATTTATGAAATGTTTTTTTTTTTCATTATCTTTTATGTTTTTTTTAATATGTAAAATGAATAAAAACTTTAAATAAAATAAAAAATGTACGGTACTGTAAAAAATAGTCAAATTGTATTAATCAATTGTTGTTTTTTTATTATGTAATTATAGTTTGTATATGTTCGCTCCTTTAGTTGTTTTTCAAAGTGTCTAACATGTTAAAGAATATATTTTCAAAATTTCTTATATTTCCGCTCTTCATTTTTCTAAAGTTCTAACATTTTCTGTTGTTATCATTTTCCGTCACATGTCCTCATTTATTTTTCTGTATTTTAAAATGTATAATGAAGTTCTTTGTGTCCAAATCTTAGCTGTGTTATTAATATTTCCTCTTTTTTCTCATCCGTCCATCATATTTACCTGATTCTTTCTTTCCATGTTGCGTGGGTCACTGGTGTGCAACTTGAGGTGGGGACACTCTGGACAGGTCTCCAGTCCATCATGAGGACACATCAAAACAAAGGACACAAAAAAAACCATTAACATTTAGGGACAGAGTTGTGAAAGAGCTGAACGGTTTTAGTCTGTGAGAAGAAACCGGAGACCAAAAAAAAAAAAAAAACTCCACACAGAACGGGCCCAGGCCAGGATTCAATCCGACAACCTTCTAGCTGAGAGACAGCATCTCTAACTGAACCACAGTGCTGTCCTGTCTGCCAGCACATTTCCTTTTATCCCAGTGTGTACGGGACTGTACACATACAAATACTACTGTTAAACTCAAACAAAATTGTACATATTAGACAAATTGTACATATTAGAGGACCAGCATTACAGTGGTTATCTAGCTAATTGAAAGATAGGAAACAATTTGTACAAATAAATGATGTAAGATCTGACCTCTGTAATATCACATGTGGAGTTCCCCAAGGCTCTGTACTTGGACCAAAGCTATTTATTTTATATGTGAATGACTTGGTAAATGTGTCAGGACTCCTTAAATGTGTACTTTTTGCTGATGATACCACATTTTTCTGTTTAGGTGAAGATATAGAACAAATGTTGGAATTGATAAAGACAGAATTTGTCAAGATACAAACTTGGTTTAAAATAAATAAATTATCATTAAATCTAGAAAAAACTAATTACATGATATTCAGTAATAAAAAGAAAACTGTTGATGTTCCACTCAAAATTGAGGATGTTGAGATTTGTAGAGTGAGTGAGGTGAAGTTTTTGGGTGTTATCATTGATGACAAACTGACATGGAAACAACACATAAATTCTGTAAGAATAAAAATAGCTAAATCGATTGCAGTACTGTACAAAGTCAGAGACCTATTGAATGATAAAGCTCTGTATTTGTTGTATAACACAATCATTGTTCCACACTTAATCTATTGTATTGATGTTTGGGGGAATGCGTGTAAAACAATCACAAAGCCTATTTTTGTATTACAGAAAAGAGCTGTAAGAATTATCACTAGAAAACATTACCGTCATCCATCAAGTACATTATTTTATCAACTGAAGTTATTGAAGTTCCATGATTTGGTAGACTATAATATTTTATCAGTTATGTATAGGGCTCAAAATAATGCATTACCTTTAAATATCCAAATGCATTTTGTTAAAAGACAAAGTTGTTATAATCTTAAGGGGACAGAGTTGTTTGTAAAACCACAATTCAGAACCAGTTTGAAGGGACGTTCTACCTCAATCCAGGGAATTAGATTATGGAATGGCTTGGAGAATGTAGTTAAAAATGCCAAGTCAATGTTTACATTTAAAAAAATGATCAAAACAAATGTGTTAAAAAAATGAAATAGCGTAATGTGTATTGTATTAGTTAGAAAATTAGAAAGAGTTAGTCATTTTGTACTGTTGGTTGAAGATTATTATTGTTTAATCTGATTGTTGGAAAAAAGGGGCAGATATAATAAGATTTATTCTTCTTTCTGCTACCTTTCATTTTTTTATATTTAGTACATTATCATTTATGGGATTGTCTTGTATTGTTTCTTTTGTAAAAAAATGAACAAATTTAATAATAATAAACATAAAAATATATAAATACTACTGTGAAACACATACAAGTATTACTGCAGTACTATATAGAGCGAGTGACTTACTGACTGGCAAAGCTTTGTGTTTGCTGTATAATACAATTATTGTGCCGCATTTAATTTATTATGTTGGTGTCTGGGGTACAGCTTGTAAAACTGTAACCAAGTCTATTTTTATTTTACAAAAAAAAGAGTTATAAGAGTTACTGTATCTCAAAAAAGCATTTTTGTCATCCTTCAAGTATTTTATTTTATCAACAGAAATTACTTAAGTTTTATGATTTTGTGGATTACAATATTCTATTACTTATGTACAAGGCTCAGAATCATAATTTACCATCAAATATACAAGTATATTTTGTTAAAATGAATAGTTGTTATAATTTAAAGGGAACAGATATTTTTGAAAAGACAAAGTATTGAACAAGTTTAAAGGGTAGGTCTATAATGAAGGGAATTGGATTATGGAATAGTTATAATGATAAAAAGGAGAATTTCATTATTTGTATTTAAGAAAAAGATCAAGAATATATTGCTGATGAAATATATAGTTAGTTAATATTAAGGAATTATAATGAATAATTGTGATAAGTTTTGTGGTTTGTTGTATTATGTATTGTTTGAATTGATTGTTTTGAATTGATTTTGTTAAGAAGGGGCAGACATGATAAGAATTTATTCTTCTTCTGCTGCCTTTCATTTCATAGGTATTTTCTTTTCTTTGTTCTTTATTGAATATGTATTGTTTTAATTGAAATGAAATTAATGAATAAACAAACAAACAAACTGCTGCAATACAAGTATTGTTTTTATAAGTACAGTATTATATAATATAAATATGAATCTTATTATCTCCTCTGAGCCTCTGATTGGACCTGTGGGTGTTTACAGTACTCTATAAATAAAGTTGGTGGTATATAACAACAAGGGCCTAGACTGCAAACAGGCTTATACAGATGTTACATTGAAGCTCTGGTCACAAGGTCTGAAGAACCTTAACAGAGGTGAAGTCAAAGAAACATCTGCTTTCCAGCTTAGAGGCTTGAAGTTCATCAGGTGTGCAGGCTCCTCTCTGTTCAGACTGAACAACTCACACTCACACACATGGTTCTAATTAAAGGTGCAAATCTCTCAGTGTCTGGAGAATCGATTCGATTCCGATTTTTGGTGTGACGATTCGATTCAGAAATGATTTTTCTATTAAAATGATCATAAATTTGGTTTCATTTTTTGTAACTGACAGGCTGAAAATAATAAACAACAATGTAAACAAATGGAACATTTATTTAAAACAATAATTTTAGGTTCTGTACTGTATCAAATTTTTTGCATAATTTGATATTCATACCAAAAATAGGAAAAAATTACAATATACAGGAATGCATAAAATTATGTAACTTAAATTACCAGTATTAGGTTAGCTTAGTTGCCTGGACTTCTCTAAAACAACAAAAGAACAAGAAAAATCTAGGAACAAATAATTCATCCATTTAAGAGTCACGGGGGTCACTGATGTCCATGTCCAGCTATCACTGTGTGAGAGGTGGGGGACACCTGGACAGGTCTCCAGTCCATCATAGACAAATATT